>CBVK0101167793.1:384-10828 GCA_900067695.1 Picea abies
AATTGTCTTTCTTGTTTTCAAATATATTAGATCACACATGTAATTTAGAGAGATAATTTACAATCTAAAAAATGAATTATTTGCTCATTAATGTAACAAAGAAAGTCTGGAATAATAAAACCACATCCATTGTTTTATTGATAGATTCCACGTTCGATGTTGCAACAAATTGTGGTGTGCGTGCTTAGCTTCAACTTTTACACACATGACCTTTTGTTTTAGCATTCAATACTTCCATCATCAATTTTCAAATAGCAATCTTTCCATGGAAAACTACCATGTTCCTATCATGCCCTTAAGACAACAAGAGCTCTGATACTATGTTAAGAAATAGAACACAAACGAGACACAAGAACTTGACAAAAATTAATTCAAGTAATCATCCTTTTAATATTCATTCCAATGATACAAATTCATAGTGCATGCACCTCAACAACAAATAAATCTAGGAGGAGACAAAATATGATCTAATAAAAACTTAGGATACAAATTGTCTACTATAATGTGAAATACATAAAGGTGGTGCAGGACTTCCCGATTGTATAGGGAGTCACATGCTAACAATATTAATTATTTCGACAAGACAGAGAAATGTTCATGGTTTTCTTAAGGTAGGGAAACCTCTTACTAAGTAGAGCTTCAATTAAAACAATACTCGACAAAATGTTCCATAGTCTTTGAGCTCTATAAATAAATTTCTAATAACAAAAACCTAACTACTTGTGGTCCCATCATTAATTTAGTACCAACCACCTAGTGGGCCTTATTTGATAAAGAGAACCCTTTTGCATTAAGTAACTATCCAACTATCTAATGAGCCTTATTAAAATAAGATGGCCTTGTACATGAATTGACTAACTCTTAAGTATCATTAAAGTGGGTAGGATAGGGTAGGACCCTAACATGCCCTCACCCTCCAAAAATAATGTTGTCTTCAAGGTTGGATGTGTGGAAATTGTTGTAGAATCACTGTTGGTTACCATGTGGTATCTTTTCGTTGCTTATCTTCCCACTAGATCAATACTTCTCAAATTGTGTGCTGGCATAGTTGACACTCTTTGGTAACCAATACTGTGTCCAACTGGAGCCAAATGGACCATTTTTCATCAATTATTGGCAAGATATTTTGCACATTGTAATTCAACCCCACAACTTTGTTTAAATAAGACACATGAAAGCCTAGATGTATCTTGGAGTGGGCTAAAAGAGCCAAATTGTAGACAACTTGTCCAATGCGCTAGAGGAGCTAATAGGGTCCATATAACTTTAGTGTGAACTTCTGGTGGATTTTCTCTTTGAGAGATGTTTGTTTATAGGATTGAAGACTAAGAAACATTTGATCCCCTTTTGCAAAATAATGCTCTAAGCAATGTTGGTCACCTTGTTGCTTAATTCTACTTTGAGCTAAAACCAAATTTTACTTAAGTGTCTAAAGAATGGCTTCTCTAGTGTGAAGCATGCAATCCACTTCATGAACCTTGGATGTGCATAGTAAATAAGAAGCCATTGACAATGGATTTTGGCCATAGAAAACTTCATATGATGTCATTTTTTTATTTCCATGATAAGTGGTATTATACCACCATTTTGTAAGGGGTAGTGAATGTGCTCACTGGTGTGGACTTTCCAAAGCAAAGCATTGCAAATATGTTTATAAGCACTTGTTGACCACTTCTATTTGACCATTAGTTGGGGATCATACACTATGCTCATTTTCAAGTGGGTACCCTGAAGTTTAAACAACAACTCCCAAAAGTTGCTAGTGAATGTGGGGTCTTAATCCAACACAATGGAAGTGGGCATGCCATATAAATTAAAAATTTGGTCCATGAAATTTGGGCAAATATGGAAGATCTAAATGGGTGCAATAAGGAACACATATGAGCATATTTAGTAAGGCATTCAACTACCACCATAATTAATCATGATTGGTTTGTTACCAATTTTGGGAGGCCCACTATAAAGTCCATGGAGATGCTAGTCTAGATAGTGGCCAAGATTGGTAGTGGTTGCAATGCCCCAGGAGTCTTCATCGTCTCACCCTTATTTCTTTGACAAGTGTTACATGCAACTACAAAAGTTTGGATGTTTGTTTTCATGCCTTCTCAAATGAAACATAATTTATCCCATTCATAGGTTTTATGAAATCCAAAATGAACCACACTAGGTGATGAATGCAACTCCTCTAAGACCTTTTATCTTAAAGTAGATTTTTTCACTAGAAAAATGTGCCCTTTATACTTCAAGGTATATTGTTGACATTTATAATCACTAGGAGGGTTGGGATGTTCCTAAAGCCTTTGTATGAGTTGAACCATAGTGTCATTTTCCAACCATCCTTGATGGAATTTAGTGAGCCAGTTGGGTACGAATAAGGTAAGGCAAAGAGGGATCCTTCTCATATTTCCTTGATAAAGCAGCAACCACCACATTTTCTTAACCTTTCTTATATATGATCTCGTAATCATACCCAAGCATCTCAATGACCCACTTATGCTGCTCTAGTGATGACAATCTATGTTTCAGAAAATACTTCAAACTATGATGATCAGTCTTGATTTGGAAGTGCCACCCAATGAGATATGAGTGCCAAGTCTCTATTGCATGAAGGATGGCCATCATCTCCTTCTCACGGGTGGATTTTCCCAAAATGCAGTCGCACAATTGCTTATTGGTGAAATCCAAGAGCCACCCTTCTTGCATCAACACACCTCCGAAGCCCTTGCCCAAGGCATCATATTCCAAGAAAAAAGTGTTAGTAAAATCAAGCATTGATAAGACTAGAGTAATGCACATGGCTTCCTTTGAAGTTGAATAGTCTTGTTTAGCAACCTTTCTCCATACAAAGGAATTATCTTTTATTAGGGTTGTTAAGGGGGCAACACTTTTTTTATAATTCTTCACAAACGTCCTGTAGTAGCTCATAAGTACTAAGAAACCATGTAAACTCTTCAAGGTCTTGGGGTGTGGCCAATCCTTCATAGTTGCAAATTTCTTGGGATCCACACTCACCCCTTCTTGACTAACAATGTGACACAAGTATTCGACCTCTAAATCCCCAAAAGCACATTTGGCAAGTTTAAGGAACAATTGGTGGTCTCGAAAGAGTTGTAAGGCTCTATCAACATGCTCCACATGGGAGTCCCAATTTTTATCGTAGATCAAAATATCATCAAAGAATACAAGCACAAAATTGCATAGGAAGGGTTGGAAATCTCATTCTCAAGGATATGAAAGGTGGATGGAGCATTGCAAAGTCCAAAGGGCATCACTAAAAACTCATAATGATCTTCATGCATGTGGAAGGATATCTTAGGGATGTCCACCTTCTTCGTCCATATTTGGTGGTAACCTAAGTGAAAATCTAGTTTAGTAAAAAACTTGACTCTGTGAAGCTCATCTAGGAGATCATTAATAACAAGGATGAGAAATTTGTCTTTGATGGCCAATTGATTGAGGGCCTAGAAATCATGACACATTTTCCAACTGCCTTCTTTCTTCCATACCATGACCACAAGTGATGAGTAAGGGCTTGTACTAGGATGTATGACTCAAGCCTACAATAGTTCCTAAATGATATTTTCTATTTCATTCTTCTATGCAAAAGGGTGCCCATAAGGACACACATTGGGTCGTTGACTACTAGAATAAGGGGGATATCGTGGTCATGCTCACAACATGAAGGTGGTAATCCATGATATGTTTAAAATACCTATTTGATGTTTAGTTCAGACCATTTGGAAACAAAGGTGAATCCTTTATGGGGGGATGTCTAGAACTTATATTGCCTTAAACTGGGAAATAATGTCAGAGTGGCCTTTCTTCAATATCTTATCCATATAGTGAGAGCTAATAATTTCAAGGGAACCAGACTTAAGCCCCTTGAGGGTATGTTTATGCCCTTCCTTAGTGAGGCTCATATATAATTCCTTGAAGTCCATGGTAATAGGCCCCAAAGTGCATAGCAATTGTGCATTGAGAACTACATCACAACAATTCATTTCAATAGAAAACATGTGATATTTGAAATGATTACTTGCCCATTTGAAGTTATACATTTTCACATTGGCCTCCACATTTCATCATACCATCATTAAATATCATAATTTGATAATTATGCATTTCATGGACATAACAATGGGTTTCTTCGACCACTCTCCTATGACTAAAATTGTGCATGATGTTGTATCAATTAAAACAATTACCTTGTGGTTATTGATGTTACCAATCAAATTTAGAGTTTCGGGTGTAAAAAATATAGATAAAGCATGGATGGAAATTTCAAGTTCCTCACAAAGAGCGTGTAAGGATATTTCTTCTTGAGGATGAGTGGTGGTTTCTACTAATTCCATTTCGGGAGCTTCTTCTACTCGAATGCATTTCAATTGATCCTAGGAGGACACATCCATTTGGAATATTTTTTGTTCTTTACATTTGTTCCCTTTGGAATATTGCTCATCAAAATTATAGAAAAGTTTGAGACATTAGTGTTTTTCCATTTCTTTTAGGGACAAATTTTGGATTCTAAAGGGCTAAGAGGGGGAGGGGTTGGTAGTAGGTGCCAAAGTGGGGTGAGGGTGAGAAGTGAAGGAGGGTATTTTGGTTTATGCATTTATCACCATCTTGGCTACCCACGATCTCTTATAGACCTTTAATTAAGTAGCTAGGTGTTGCATCATGTCTTCTTCTCTAATTCCCCCCTTGAGACCATTGATGAAACATTTAAAAAAAAAGGAATAAGCCAAGCCCTCTGTGTGTATATCCAATTTCTTAGAGGCTGTTATAAATTATGTAGCTATGCTTGTTTGGAATAATTTTGTCATTGATCCCAAATAACAAGTGTCTCATTCAAAACAAGCATAGATGGCCTTCATAAAATGGCTCCAGGCAATGCATCCTCCATAAGATATCTTATGCCATTGCCATCATTTCCAATTCCATCGATCCATAATTCAATGGAGAGAGAAGTAGTGTTTCGTTTGGCTAATCCAATTGGCTAGATTAGAGCCATCAAACATATTCATATCTACTTTGGGAAAGTGGTGCATGAATTGGGATCATGAAAGGGTGTTTGATGACTATGGTTATCTGGAAATATTGTGTTAGTGTGAAGCTCTTTGTTTGATAAATATTCCCCAATTGGTGGATCCATGTGTTGTTTTTTCCAATTGATCTTCATGGATGTAAGTAGCATACCCATCTAAGATGTTGAGTTTTTGAGTTGGGCACCTTGTTCTTCAAAATTTGATTTGAGTTGAGAAATTGAGGAGTCAATTTGTTGGTACTAATTGTGTAGGGATTGGAAGTAATCCTTTGTGGCTACCATGTTGTGAATATGGGTCATGGGACCACTTAAGACCCCCTAAGGTGTTATCCCAGATTGATCTCAATGCGATCAATGTCTCGAGAGGAGTTTTTTGAGATGTATCACAAACAAATGTATTAATTTAATAACTTAAATTACTTAATTAATACCAATAAATTAATTTCGTAATCCCCTATAATTTATGTTACCACTTTTAATTTAATTCTAATTTGAACCTAAGCCAACATTGTTATTATTATCACCACCAATTGAATTAAACCTTATTTCAACCTAACCTAGCATTTAACATTAATAATAATACTTATTTCAATGAATTAACAAATTAAAATAATTTTTTTATCATAGCTCACCACTTAAGTATTAATTAAACAATTAATTTATTATAGATAGATTTAATTTAAGAATTCTTTAGTAAACCCTAGGGTTTCACCTAGCCGACTTTAGGCCTTCCTCCACTCCAATTTTTTATAATTTTTTGTAATTTTTAGTAAACCCTAATGTCTCTCTTAGCCGACCTTAGGTTCCTCCACTCCACTTTAGTATTTATTAGGGTTCCTCTCTTGTTTTTTACTCAGGCTTTTATGCCCTAAAGATGGATCCTGTTGTGGATCCGAAACGTCGACATACAAAAATGAATACTGTGGTTCTTCCGAAGAATTCTGAACAAATGTATTGTTAGGTCCATACAAAATGGCTACTAGAGAGATCTACCCACATGATCAACACAACACAAGGATTGTTTTGAGATATGTCTCCCACAATGGTGTTGGTAGAACCAAGAGTCTTAGCTGTACTGCATGATTCCTTGGTACATAAGAGTGATCTCCCTAAGTTCTATTCTTAGGGTACTAGAGAAATAGGATGACCATAGGTTTATGTAAGGTTGGTTTCAAGTGAACCTAAAGGGCTTCTAATATAATTGAGGGCACATGGAAGACAATTCCATATATAGGTGCTATTTGATACAATACTATGCAAAGGGATACAAAGAGAGGTTACAAGGGTGTCCAACTAGGTGAAACCACTTGTATTTTCTATGTGCATTCTTCCCCAACCACAAATTTACCCATTGAATGATAGATCTATGTGTTATTTAAAGACTTTGGAACACATCTCTAGCATACAAAAATTTGCTAAAAATCGGATGCGTGATGGTTGTGGAAAGAGTTATAATACAAGTTGTAATGATCATTAACCCTTAGAATTGAACCACAAACAAGGTATTCAGAGAAATATAAATGTAGAAAAGTAGATATGGAAGTCAATGAGATGAAATATGTGAAATATAACCCTCGTATTAATGATTTCCACAAGAGAGAACAATGTTCATGGGCCTATTAAGGTAGGGCAACCTCTCACTGAGCAAATCTCCAATTACAACAATATTCAACAAAATATTCCATAGTCTTCTAACTATATAAATAGATTATTAATAGAAAAACTCTAATTACTTGTGGTCCCATCATTAATGAGTACATACCCTATAGTGGGCCTTATTTGATAAAGCTTGAACCCTTTTACATTAAGTAACTATCCACTAACTATTTAATGGGCCTTATTAAAAAAAGATGGCCTTGTACATTATTTGACCAACTCCTAAGTACCATTAAAGTAAGGAGCTTAGGGTAGGACCCTAACAATCATCTTCTATGTATGGCCTCCTTTTTTTGTATACTATTTAGAAATGCTCTAATTTTTTTTATCAAGCTTTTCTTTAACACAAAACAAAACATAATAAATAATGACTGGAATTATAAATGCAACTCTTCATAGAATAAATACATGTTTTTCAATATTATATAGCAATCATAAAGTATGTAACTACAACGCATTGACGGTTTTTTGATGTTTCCTTCATCGATTACTTTATCTTTACCTTTTCTTCTATGATGTTCCTTAGCTCTTCCCCATGTCTAGTGTCATCGTATGATCCCTCCCCACTAGAAGCAATATGATTTGTAGATCTATTACAACAATACACTACTAAGACAAGTACATAAAATCGATGGAATAAATTATATGCATAATTTTACATGAACATTAAAAATACACATGCATAACCTCAACATATGTAGAGACACTTTATTCAATGAAAGGTAATGAAAGTCACCAAATTCAACTAAAATCAACCAAAATCAACTAGACGTTGGTGTAAAGATTCAAGCTGCAACATGTGTGCCAAATACCACATCAAGAATTATGTATCCCTGCCACTGATTCCAAGGTAAGCATACACTCATTAAGCTCTCCAAATGCAATTCAACCAAAATGCATAAAAGGGGCTAGGAGACCACAAGCTCCTCACATCACATGAAGCACTCCCTTAGCTAAATGAAAACGTTTTCGAAGCAACCAAAGCTATTAGATATTTCTCTTGATGTTGAAAAATAAAATTTTAGTTCTTTGTTTGATTCACCTCCTAAGGCTTGAATAAAATAATCTTAAATATCTTTGAATTTGTTTGGTTGTCAGATCATTGATTCACCCATAATAAGAGTATCACCAACACATTGTAGGTGTGAGAGAGGGTTGTCCTTGTCACCATAAGTGATTCCTCACAATCAATGTTGGTCTTTGTTGTTTTGAGGGATCTACTTGGACCTTCATCCAAGACAATAAATAGAAAATGAGAGATAAGATCCCCTTGTAGGATTCCCCTTTTGGCCTGGAAGGGGGAGGAAGGAAAGCCATTGATTAATTGAGAACAAGGCCATTTTTACCATCTTCATTATCTAGTTCACTCAATGCCTATCCATGAAGCTGAAGGCTTGCAACACTGCTTGGAGAAAATCCTAGTCTAGACAATAATAAACCTTTGGCATATCAAGCTTATCATTCATGGTTTTCTACTTGTTCTCAATGTATGGATGGCTTCATGAGCCGTCATTACTCCATCCATGATTTTCCTCCCCCCTACATATCCTCCTTGCTCCTTCGAGATTAACTAATTCATGACAGGCTTTCAAATAATTTTGTATATGCAATTACATAATGCTATTAGTTTGAACTTGTCTATGGAATTTCTCCAACTCTTTTGGTATGAGGGTTAATAAGGTTTCATTTAGGGGTTTTTAAATTTCCCTTGATTTTATAGAATCTTCTACTACCCCCCAAACCTTATCTCCAATAAGCCGTCCCAAAAATCTTTATCAAATTCAAGTGGGTATCCATCTATCCCTAGAGATTTTCTAGCTACTAGAACTACCATTGATTTCTCCACATTTTCTTTCGTAGCTTTCCTCATAAATGCTTCATTATGCTCATGCATTGCCAAAGAGTGTATGCTTTA
This sequence comes from Picea abies, assembly GCA_900067695.1. Classification (NCBI taxonomy): domain Eukaryota; kingdom Viridiplantae; phylum Streptophyta; class Pinopsida; order Pinales; family Pinaceae; genus Picea; species Picea abies. The sequence continues at coordinate 9,000 of CBVK0101167793.1, forward strand.
GGTAATTTTAGCTATCTCTTCTCATCTATCTATAGGGGGTATATTTACAAAGGGATAAAAAAAGAGGTTAATTCTCAGTGAACCTCCTCTTGACCCTACATAGTATTTCCCTCATTCTCGAGGATGAAAATTCTATTGCAATTTATGTGCTATAAGGTCGATTTATGGAGAAAAAAAAGTGGCATTTTTTATTCCTTCTTTGAGCCATTTTTTCGAGAATTTTTATACCAAAACATTTTTCCCTGTTGTCCTTGTAGTTCAATCTCATGACTCACTTCATCCTCTTCCTTTTTTCAACTTACATGTCATTCCTCGAAGTATTATTTCTTTTTCGATCTCTTTTATCTACAAGTTTAGAGCCTCCTTCCTTTCCTAATTATAGTGCTAAATGTTTCCCTATTCCATTTTTATGTATTCATTTAAGGGATTTTAACTTCTATTGGAACTTGAACATAGGTGATCCCTATAGGACGAGAGTTCATTCCACCATTGGACCATTTGTTCCTTGAAACTTGGATGGGTGAGTCACATATTTTCAAACCAAAAGGGTGAGTTTAGTCTTGGTTGAGGCCTTCCGTGACAACGAGATAGGCCAACGGTTTGAGATAGTGCTTGGAAGAACTCAAGTTTCAACACATATTCACTATCTAAAAAATCTTCTGAGAGTAGAAATATGTCTAATCTCTCACCTACAAGTTGCCTTCCACCATGCTTGTTTTTCCATGTGAAAGAACCATAAGCTTCACAAAATATCTACTAATCAGTGTTGATCTATAAAAGAGTTCAAAAGTTCAAAAGGGCGAGGTTGTCCATGCAAGCCTATTTTTTTCTCCACCATGGACTTGATTAGGTTGAAGCCTCCAATAATTTAGTGAGGATGTTGGTTTCCAACCCCGAGGGAACTTAGACTATTTAGGAAAGATTCCTTTGTCATAGGAGAGGTGGGACCATAAACATTGGTAATGGTGTACCAATTCCTATATCTCAACTCTTTATAAGAGACAATGACCCACCATCTAGTTGCCCAAAAATCTTGTACCAAACTCTGATTTGGATCTCAAAGAATGGCCAAATCTCAAAAAAATCCCTCTTAGTCCAAAGCCCTCACCTCCTAGGTTTTGCTAAATTTCCCGACTATTTATTTTAGAATTTCTTTTGAGAACTGTCTCTTGGATAACGACTATTGTCGATTTTTCTGCTATAATTTTAACTTCACCATTTTATGTTTACCTTTAATAATGATGCCTCTCATATTCCATGAGAGTTCTTTCATTTAAACCTATTTAGGGGCATGATTGAACACTGTATCAATAAGCTTAACCCTCCTTGCATTTAATAAATTCTCTCCCTCCTAGATCTTAACTATAGAGGTCTTTCTTCCTATCGCAACAAGCGGGTCTTTTTTGTGCTTCAAGTTATTCATTCTGATACCCCAAATACATTGTTGCCTTATTTTAACCCTATTACCCCTCAGACTAGGGGTAACCAAGGAGATCATGTCTCGAGGCCCACATGTAACAGACATGGAGTGTCGAGAGCCAGATTGACTAGCATAGCCCCACATGGCCCCTCCTATTCATTGATGCATCACCATACATTACCAACAACAGATCAATGTCCATCACACCGGCCTGGCCCCACAGGTCAATAGGTCTTGCTTCATGAGGTAATAAGTCTGGGCTCATGGTAAGTGTCACTTTAATAATTGAAGCATTTGAATATGTTCCAAAGAATTGTTTCTTGATTACAGAATGTTTGCTTGGAAATTATACTTTTTGCCTTATTTAACCTTGGTGGGTGTCATTACGTCCTAGTAAGTTGGTCATCCT
>CBVK0101167796.1:0-23178 GCA_900067695.1 Picea abies
TTTACTTGAAGGTTTTAAAACTGAAATGTTAAGCTCTTCTGCCTCACAAATTGACACCCTGCAGATTCAAAAGAAGCAAGTAGAAGCAGAAGCATCCCTGCCCATCTTTTGTTCTCAATGTAGAGACAAGCACCCACGAAGGGAATGTCCATTCGACAAAAAGCCAATCTGCACCATCTGTGATAAAGATCATGAAACTCAATAATGTCCATCTTTACCAGGGATCAAGGAAGCATTACAACCAATGTATGAAGACGCTGAAGCTGTCTATCTGTTGACACAGAGAAGGCAATGGCAACCGTGGGGACAAGGTATGAATCCTAACATGCCATTTACATCTTCTAATCGTTGGAATAATTATCCTCCTTTCAATCAAATGAGTTACCCTCCCTATAATCAAATGAAATATCCTAATCAAATGAATTACCCACCCATGCAACAAACTAATCCACCCTTTGTTGATCCATCAATGTGGACTCCTTGGCCTCCACAATAACAACAACCATATCAGAACCAATGGAATCCAAATTGGAGAGGACAAAAACTCCCCTTCCCAAATCAATTACCTCAATCACAATTTCTACAACCACTCTCTTTACCACCAGGTACTCCACCAAACAATCAAATAATGAGACCCCAGCTACTTATACAACCTAACCCTAACCCCAATAATAAGGCTATGCAGTGCATTGATATTCATAACCAGCTTACACTTTCTCTTCTCCCTGCACAATGCAATGATATTCATTTACAATCTGGAAGAATAGTAGAACCTACCATAGCCAATGTTACCTCTTCTGATAAAGAGGAAACAAAAGAGCATGATGTACCTGAANNNNAAGAGCATGATGTACCTGAAGAGGTACAATCATCCTCTAACAATGCTACTGAAATAGCAAAACCACCATTTCCTAAGCATTTAGCTTTGACTAAAACGCTTGAGCCACCAGCTTTCAATCTTCTAGGGGAATTACAAAATTCGTATGTCAAAATTCCTCTACTACAAGCACTCCGAGATGTACCAATCTATGCCAAGACGATGCGAGACATTTGTGTTAAGAAGCCTGGTAGGAAAATTAAGGATCTCCTCACAGTCCATGTTATGGGAGACTTGTCTGCACTAATGTCAAGTAAAGCCCCCCCAGTTAAATATGGTGATCTTAGCCACCCTACCGTCTCAGTACAAGTTAGAAAAACGATAATCCCTCGAGTCCTGGTAGACTTAGGTGTCGCTATTAATATCATGACTCTGGAAACCTTACAACTGCTACAACTGCAAAATGAAGTCAGAGACACCCCAACTATCCTAGAATTAGATGACCGATCCGCAATTAAACCATAGGGAGTCATTGAAGACCTAATTATCTCAGTGGAATCCTAGAATTATCCAGCTGACTTTGTGGTACAACAACCTAAAACAAAGTTGGGGGGCCACCCTCTAATTTTGGGCAGGCCTTGGCTAGCCACAACAGATGCTTTTATCAGCTATAGATCAGGATCAATGACAATTTCTAATGGTTACGAAACTAAATAGCTTACCCTCTAACCTCATGCTACACCCCTGATTAATAATGATAATTCTGTATGGGTAGACTTTGACGATCAACTTACTCAACCCATTTTGACTATCGGACAAGCTTTAAGCCTTAAAGACTCCACCGAGGATGAGGTAATTAATAATTTTATTTGCGAACCCTCCTCTGTGACTCTAGAAACTCATAACCAACTAGTTGCATTGTTGGAGTCTGATAATCAAGAAAAACTTAACTCAGAAATCCCACCTCAAACATCTAACACCATCTCTTCTAAAAGCATACCAGTAGAAATTGAACCTGGAAAAACACTAAACATAAACCCTATTCTGACAGATGTTGAAACACAACAATTAATGAAGTTACTTCTGGAATATAAAGAAGCATTCGCATGGGATTATACAGATATGAAAGGAATCTCTCCCAAATTATGTACTCATCGAATATATATTAAGGAAGATTGTCGACTGATATTCCAATCTCAACGACGAATGAACCCCAATTTAAGAGAAATCCTTAAAGAAGAACTGCAAAAACTGCTTGATGCAGGGTTTATTTATCCTATATCAAACAGTGAATGGGTTTCCCCATTGGTAATAGTTCCTAAGAAAAACAGGAAATGGAGAGTATGTGTGGATTATAGAGCCTTAAATAAAGCTACTCAAAAAGACCACTTTCCATTACCATTCATTGATCATGTGTTAGATAGTTTGTCAGGGAAGAAATTTTTCTCATTTTTAGATGGTTTTAGTGGGTATAACCAGATCAAAATTGCACCCCAAGATCAAGATAAAACCACTTTTACTAGCCCTTGGGGAACCTTTGCTTATAGAGTTCTCCCATTTGGACTATGTAATGCACCAGTAACCTTCCAAAGAGCAGTTATAGGAATCTTTTCTGATATGCTTAATGACTCTATGGAAATTTTTATGGATGACTTTACTCCTTATGGTGTTTCTTTTCAGGAAGCACTACAAAACCTTGAGAAAGTGCTTAAACGATGCATACAAGCCCAACTCTCCTTAAGTACAGAAAAATGTCATATGATGATGAGTGAAGGAATAGTGCTTGGACATTTTATCTCATCTCAATGAATTCAGGTAGACCCATCCAAGATACAAGTCATTAAGGATCTTCCTACTCCCAAAACCCAAACAGAGGTAAGAAGTTTTCTAGGACATGCTAGATACTACAGAAGATTTATCAAATTTTTTTCCAAAATAGCTTCTCCCCTGTTTGTGTTACTGATGAAAAATGTTGAATTCAAATGGACTAATTCTTGCCAGGAAGCATTTAATACACTTAAACATCAGTTATCTACAGCTCCTATTCTTAGAGGACCTGATTGGACACTTCCCTTTCATATATCCTCTGATGCTTCAGATACTGCAATAGGAGTTGTCTTGGGAAAAGAAGAAAATCATCTCCCTTATGCTATTTATTTCATCAGGAAGAATATGACTACTGCTGAACTCAATTATACAGTTACCGAAAAGGAATTCTTAGCAGTTATCTATGCTATTAATAAATTTAGACATTATATCACTGGCTACTCTACTCTTTTGCATATTGATCACTCAATGATCTGGATTTTATGAGCAGAATGAAATGAATACATATTATTAACAGGTGCTTAACACAAAAATAACAGAGATATAGTAAAACTGGTTTTCTATTACTTCTGAGGTGTCCAATAATGGTGGGAAATAAGGGCGAAGTAGATCCACGTTGAACACTGAGTGCAGGCCAAGGAAAGGAGGAATGTTGAGCTCAAAAGCATTATCCCTCACGATCTTGGTGATAGTGTATGGTCCATACCAAAGTGGGTGAAGCTTCCGATGGGGTCCTGTAAGGTGTTCTTTCTGCAAGTGCAACCAAACTTTGTCGCCCACTTGAAACTTATGCGGCACACGATGTTGATCATGGCGTTGTTTGTACTTATCATTGGACTTCTGTAGGATATCCTAAACCTGTTGGTGAATGTGATGGATCCTCTCTATGAACCGGGTGGCTTTTTCAGCTTCAGTTGGAGTAGGAGGCGAGTCAGTTGAGGTGACCGCAAGGGGAAGTGCAACATTTATGGGACCCAATGGTTGGAATCCCAACCCCACTTGAAAGGGGCTGTGGCTGATTGAGCTATGCAAGGCTCGGTTGTAGCTATGCTGGACATAGGGAAGGCTCTCATCCCATGTTCGAGGGTTCTTTGAATTATACATTCGAAGGATATGCACAATCATTAGATTTACAACCTCGGTTTGGCCATCTGTCTAGGGGTGGAAGGCCGTGGATTTGGTGAGCTTGGTGTCTAGTAGTAACCAGAGGCTCGACCAGAATGTGCTAAGAAACTGACTATCCCGATCCGAGACAATGGTTTGTGGGATTCCAAAATGTACCCAGACTCGTTCAAAGAAGAGCTTGGCAGCGGCCTCTGCTGTGATGCTCTTCTTGCAGGCAACCGGAATCGCCATCTTAGAAAAGCTATCAACAACCTAATTTTTAATATTTAATGAACAAACCTATCACAAATATTTAATGAACAAACCTATCACAAATGCTCAAGTTACTAGATGGTTACCATTGTTGCAAGAATTTGATATTACAATTGTAGATAGACCAGGAAAAGAAAATGTAGTTGTTGATTTCCTCTCTCGGATAAAACTTGATGATGATATTCCAATAGATTATTCCTTTCCTGATGAATATCTATTTGGAGTTTCTGCTCACTCACCTTGGTATGCAGACATTGCTAACTACTTGGTTGCAGGGAAGTTACCACCACACCTATCCCACCGAGAGAAAAGAAGAATCATTCAACAAAGTGCTCGGTATAGCTGGATAAGTGGGTGTCTTTTCCATACAGGACCTGATCAAGAAATCCAAATGTGCATTAGAGAAGATGAGGTTTATGATCTACTAAAAGCTTGTCATGATGGCCCTTGTGGAGGGCATTTTGTTGATAAGAGAACAACATATAAAATTCTCAGGATGGGGTACTATTGGCCCTCACTTTTCAAAGATGCAAAGAAATATGTCCGGGCCTATGATAGCTGCCAAAGAGTGGGCCAACCTAATCATAGAGATGAAATTCCATTAAACCCCTAGATAGTACTTGAACCATTTTAAAGATGGGCCTTAGACTTTGTAGGACCCATTAACCCCCCATCCAATCAAAAAGTTTACATAGTGGTCTGCACAGACTATATGACTAAATGGGTGGAAGCTAAGGCACTCCACAGAGCAACCAAAGAAGTAGTTATAAATTTCTTATTTGAAGACATCTTCATCAGATTTGGAGTGCCAAGAGAATTAGTTACAGATGGAGGACCTCCTTTCACTTCTCATGGTTTCAAAGCCACCCTTCAAAAATATCATATTCAGCATAGAATGACTACAACATACCACCCCCAAGCCAATGGACAGGTGGAAAGAAAAAACAAAGTAATAGAAGCCATTCTTACAAAAACAGTGAAGGAAAACAGAAAGGATTGGTCCTATAGGCTTCCTAAAGCATTATGGGCCTATAGAACTACATGGAGAAATACTACAGGATTCTCTCCCTATGAATTAGTCTATGGAAAGAGTGTTGTCTTTCCCATGGAATTTGAAATCAAAACCTTAAGGACTGCTTTAGCTGTCAACCTTGATTTGACCAATGCACAAACAACCAGGTTGCAACAGCTTAATGAATTGGATGAGAAAAGACTAGATGCCATTCATCAGACAACTATGATTCAACAAAAAAGATCAAAATGGCATGATAAAACTATCAAGGATAAGCAGTTCCAAAAAGGTAATTGGGCCCTATTGTATGACTCTTGGTTCAAAGAATTTCAAGGGAAACTGCGTACAAGATGGCTTGGACCCTACGAAGTAGACACTGTTTTCCCCAATGGAACAGTAAGGCTCCTCACAATCGATGACTCCAAAACACCATTACTTGTAAATGATCATCGGCTCCGTCTATACCAGCGCCCTATTTCCAAAGAAGATTTTAAGGCCACATGTGTGGCAGACTCTCATTACCTCTTTTTAGAGGGGGTTTCTACCCCTCATTGCAATTAATTCTTTTTAAGTTAATTTCCTTAGTATTAGATTAGATTTTATTTACTAATAATCCCTGTCAAGAAATACCATGTTACAATCAATTTTTGCAGATTCTCAATCAAAGCACAGGCCACTAGGAAAGGACGATCCTACTTCACAAAGAGGCAAGCTTTTCCATTGCTGAAACACCACTGTCAGCAACTCTTTGAATTTCTCCATTGATGAAACACCACTGTCAGCAACCCCACACCATCACTGTCAGCAACCTTTCACCATTCTCCCCATTGCTAAAACACCACTGTTCAGTGACTTTCTGACTTCCTTCATTGCTGAAACACCACTGTTCAACGAATTTTGACTTTCCCCATTGTTGAAACACCATTGTCAGCAACCCCACACCATTTTCCCCTATCACTGTTTAGCAACCTTTCACCATTTTCCCATTGCCACGGTTCAACAATTCTTCACATTTCCCACTGACGAAACAACACTGTCCAGCAATTGTTTCGCCCTTTCTTTTCTGTTGATGAAACACCATTGTCAGCAACTTTCCATTGCCAAAACACTACAGTCTGGCAATTCTTCACAGTTTCCATTGACAAAACAACACCGTCCAGCAATTGTTTCGCCCTTTCTTTTTTGTTGTTGAAACACCATTGTCAGCAACTTTTCGCCCTTTCTTTTCTATTGCTAAAACACCAACTTTTCAACATTATCTGTCAGCAAGCTTTTGTGCTCTCATACTACATTTTGTCCTTCCAGTCAATAAATCCTTGATACAATTCATCTAACAAATCAAAAGTCTCCGCCACGACCACTGCAGAACTATCGTGGACAGACATTATATTTTGTTTGCAGCACGAATCAGAAGGTAAAGGTGAGGTATGTAAATTTTATGTAATACAGTTAAGTTATAGTTAATGAGAAGATTCCAAATCATTATGACCACTCTAGTGAAATCATTATTAGTCGCACTTGACGGGGGGGGAGGACATATCAAACTTTTATACCATCATTTCACATGAATTCACCACTGCCATTCCTATTTACCATCCATTCGTTTGTTTCACCACCATTTGCATGCCTCCACTCGAAAAACTTACTCTGCACACTACAATCAACAGTGCTTCAGGATTGTCAACACTTCATTAGATCCACAGAGATTGCTGCCCTCCAAGCAAACAACTTGTTTTGGTAGCAATCTACTGAGAAAAGACAGGAACACAATCCTTTTAGCCCTACTAATCTTGAGATAGCAATCTCCAGGGTACCTTACTACATCTAGTGTGTTCGACAATGTGATGAAAGCTGGATAGGGTACCGATTTTATTTTCCTATCCTCTGGTTGCCAGTAGAGAGATATCAAATCCATTATAAGTTGCCTAAGAAGACAGAAACAATAGCTTGGCAAAGGTTACAACGTGTCCAAGGGTTCAGAGCGCCAACAGACAACACCTCCCACAACTACTGCTTGAGTAACTTGCATGCTCAGATTCGGTATTCAGACTCTGATTCAGAGTGAAGTTGCCTGAGGACATTCAACATTTTAAGTTGGGGGGGATGTTAGAAACACACAATGTACCTTTTTGCCCATACTTTTTGCAACCATTACACTCTTGTTTCACTCACATTTAAACTCACATTGTCACTTTATCCTATCTTTCCAAAGGAATAGAACGTCTCTTCTCTTTACTATATGTTTAATCTATTTTGCATATAATTTTACATCACTCTCGTACTTAACCATTGATTAGAAATGTATAAGTGCTGAAACAGTTCAAATTGCAGATTAGCATTTGAGGCCTGTTGCTAAAACAACAACTCACAGAAGTTGTTACATAGTCCATGGTCGACGATGCTGAAACACAGAAGTTGTTACATAGTCCATGGTCGATGATGCTAAAACATAGAGGAAGTTGTTACACAGTCCATGGTCAACGATGCTGAAACACAGAGGAAGCTATTACACAGTCCATGGTCGACGATGCTGAAACACAGAAGTTGTTACACAGTCCGTGGTCGACGATGTTGAAACACAGAGGAAGTTGTTACACAGTCCATGGTCAATGATGTTGAAACACAGAGAAAGCCGTTACACAGTCCGCGGTCAACAACAACTCACATAGATTGACTACAACAGCTGCACCGTGAGCCAAGCATCAACAATCGTTGTTGCCTAAGAAGTGCTGAAACAGTCAGAATGCAAATCACATGGCTGAAACAGCCCACGATTTGCAATGCTGAAACAACATACAATAGCAGTAACAAGAAACAAATAAAGGAGTTGTTACTCCATCCGCAACAACAACACCTCACTCAGCACTTGTAATAGCATTCCATTGCGAGAGACTAAGATATCCTATTCCAGTTTAGAAAGTCAATCTGACTAAGAATAGGACTCAGATATACACCTGTAATTTGTTGATCAATTGTATCGAAGGGATTCTCCTCTTTAAATAAGAGGAAATCACCATTCGAGGGGATATCTTCAGTTTTTGTACTAAGAAGGGTTTACAGAGAAGGATGTACTTCATTTCAGATTGTAATATGATACATTGATAGATGAATAAAAGATTGTTCTGAGCATTTCTCTCTAGCCTTTTCGTTTTAGGGGAATCTTGTGAGAGGGGAGGGCCCACCTTCTTCACAAGATTCACCCGTTAGTTTTATAGTGTGTTAGTGTGATCTCTGTTTATGCCTTGATTAATTTCTATTTTGCTGAAACACTACTTGAATTTTGCTTTGCTGAAACACTACTTTACTGAACTCTATCTTGCTGAAAACTCTGCTTTATCGAACGTTACATTGTTTTCCTATGATTCATGCTTGGGTAACTGTTAATCATTTTAGTTAGCAATCCTGTGTGATGAATTTATGAAAGCTTGTTAATTAGAGACTGGTTCTGAAGGTTCCTACTTGGGAATTAGGGTCTTGTTCTCTGTTAGAGATAGTTAACCTTCAATTATTTTCATGAAAGTGTGACAACCAGAGACAAGGTGCTGAAGTTTCCTTCTTGGGAAATAGGGTCCTGTTCTCTATTAGGGATAGTTAGCCCTCAATGCATTAATGAGTTCATGAAAGTGTGCTAATCAGAAACAAGGTGTTGAAGTTTCCTGCTTGGGAAATAGGGTCTTGTTCTCTATTAGGAGATAGATAGCCTTCAGTGTGCATGTCAATTATTTCAGTTAGGCAATGAGTTCACGAAGTATGATGATCAGAAACAGGTGCTGAAGATTCCTACTTTGGGAATAGGGTCCTTTTCTCTGGTTACAGAATAGTTGGTCTTTCCTGTTGTAGTATCTTGTTGTTATTTTAATGTAATATAGGATTCTTCAATTAATCATTTCTTTAAACTTTGAGCTCTGTAATAGGTAGATTACTTTCCTGTAATTCAAGTTAAAACTTCAGTTTGTTCAAGGCAAGTGTGATTAATACAGTTTTTACTACAACTTTAGGTTTCTTTTGAGATTGAGCATATATAGTGCGTGGTTACCTTTGAAATAAACAGACTTCCCTGGGTTGATAATTTATGTAGCAATTGATTGTTTATATTAAGTAAGCAATTATAGTGACCAACAAAAGGCATAGGGGTGATGTGGGAAATGGAGGGGACGTGGAAGTAGAGGGAAGCAACAGGTCAGAGGTAAGAAATGATGATGATGGAAGGGGGATGGAGCGTGAGTGGGGACACATGTCGAGAGGTAAGAGGTGGATAAATGATAGGGGACAAGGACAGGTGCGTGAGAATGTGAGTGGAGGACAGGTGGCGGTAGGAGCGCAGGCAGTAATGGGAACCGGTAAAGTGGTTAGCTCGGAGGGGGGGATGGGAGGTGGTAAGAAGTAAAGCATGGGGGAGGTCCAAGTTGATGAGGAGGTGACACGTTAGTGTGGGGCCTGCACCAGAAAACCTCTTGGTTGGACTCCCCCCCCATTAAAAGAAGAAGGTTGGTGGGGGGGTCCGATATCTTATGTGGACCGTAGATTTGAGCATGCTATGCTCAACCTCCCAGATTTGCATGTGCCTTAGCACAACATGCCAAGAGGTCAAATCACTCATCTTGACCTTGGATAAAACACATTTTGTTGGTTTTTAGCCCACTTTCCTTCATTTTTTCACCAACGGGTCAATTCGTAATGGAAAAACACCCTTTTACAAACATATGTGCTAACACACCCCAGTGTGGGGCTACGTCCACCAACCGCTTCGACTTATTTATTATTCATCCAGGACTTACATTCATTTTCTCCTGTGCACTAAGCCAAAGAGCCAATCTTCGCACCTGCCATGAGATATGTGCACTGAGCACCAGATCCTCCTTCCAAAACTAGGTCAAGGCACAGAGCCAACTTCTCTAGCGAGCATAGATCCTTAACACATATACATTATGTTGCACAAATCAACTCAAAACCACTTGCACTTAGCTAACAAGAATTCAATACTTCTACCATACATTATTACTTATTTATACTTTTACAAACCCTTACAATAAGGCCTAATCATGGGTAAAAGCCCCATGGGACGACATCACATAATCCATTTAAAAACCCTAGAGTACCTCTTACTGGGTCCACATAGCCCACAAAATAAGTGAGATCTGTGATCTCAGCTTCGCCTGGGTGCTTCTTTCTCAACCAATGTGTCGAAGTCCAAAAATTGGTCCAAATATGACCAAGGTTTCCTCAAAACTTGGTCGAGGGCCAACATGTTTCCCAACAAATTCACCTAATATAGCCCATCTCAAAACCAAATAACCATCCTTTTTTCATATAAAAGGAGGTGTTGGGTCCTCATTTCACAACCAAGCATAAGAACAATGAAACTCTTCCCAATTTCACTTCCCTTCCTTGCCCAAGCATTTTCTACCTTTTGTGAGTTACTGCCTCAACACTCCCTCTTCAGCCCCTTTTTTCTTCCATCCAATCCATTCCCTTTCCTCGAGATGATTAGTAGATTGTGAGAAGAGTATTATTGAAGGAGAACTTGGAGCATTGTAAAGAGAAGCCCAAACCAGGTTTGCGGAATGGTGGCCGACAAGGATTGTAAGTTTCAGTCTTTGTTTGATGAATAAAATAATCTCTTTTCCATGTCCCAAATGATGATGTTTTGCGTCTTTTCTTTGATTTATACATAGCATTTGATATCTAACCCTAATTTATGAATAGAAATAGCATGCTTGTATCCCTTGTTTTCCTAGTCTTGGATGCAAGTCAGCTTTGGGAGGAGACTTGCAGTCTTTGGAGCTATAGAGATTGAGGAGATCATCACCAGACGTGGGATAAAATGTACATTTACCAATCTTCTCTTCTATTGATTTCTGTTCATTTATTTTGGTATGTTTGGGGTAGTGTAGGAACTAGGTTTACTTTTAGACGGTCATTTTCTCTATCTATATTCTAAACCCTAGTATAGTTATAGGGGGATATTCCCACTAGTAGAATTGACGACCATACTGGGGATCTCTCTAGGTTTTTTAGGGAGGTTTTTGGGTTGATTCATTGGTTTTTGTTTGCCTTTCGAGTTTTAGTCAAGTTTACTAAGAAGTTTTAGGTTTTTTGGTCACCTCTAGGGTGTATACAAAACTTCCCTGCCATGTAAGTCTTCCTTGTATTTTATTTTTGAAAATTCTCAGAGGTGTATGCGTCCTTTTTTGGGTCAGCACGCATACATACACACTCTGCACAATAGACAACCCACGTACATACGCATGATGCTGATGGAACAACCCGCATCTCTGTTTCATGAAAGTATTTTTTTAGTAAAGAGAGAGTTTGTCTCTTTCTTGATAGAAGTTCAGACTTCTTAGGACTTTCTTGAATTAGTTAGAGTCTTAGTCTGTGGCCATAGCTTGGGTTGAAGTTTTGGTTTACTTGCTCTTTAGTCTTCTTGTGTTTACCCTAAAAGGTTTAGAGAAAGATCTCAAGTCTTAGATCCACCTTTTGGTTTATTGGTTGAATCCCTATGATTCGCAGTGATTTTAGGGTCATTATCAATCTTGTTTTCATTTTTCTCTTTGTTCATATTTCTTTCTTTGAAAAAATGAAAAAAAAATTACTTCAATTTTTTTTTGTTAAAGCAGTTCGAAAAATTAAAAAAACATAATTTATTTTCTTACATTTAGTTTGGTAAAGTAGTCAAGGTTGTTATTTGCAAAAGGAAAAAGGGTTTTTATTTCAAATTTATTTTCAATTTCCTGAAACATAAGTATTTTGTAGTCAAATGAAAGCAAGTTTTAGGATTTCTTCATTTACAAGATCTTGAAAAATCAATTAGAAAAGTTAAATTTACAAAGAGTTGTTTACAAGATTTGCTTTTAATTTATAAGTATCTTTTTCTTTCAAATTATTTGAAGTTATCTTCCTTATTTGTCTCTTCATAACACCTTCAGTTGCACTATCGCACCCTTTGCGTGAATCAAGCCTTAAAATTAACACTTAATCTAGAATATATTAGACTTTTTGTTTGTAAGGTTCACCCACTAATTTAGGCTTTTAGGGCCTTGAATGAGGTGTGAAGAGGAAACTCTTCAAGGCCACTTTAAAACAAAATTTGAGTCTGAGATAAGGAGTGTTTTAAGTCCAACATCGTAAGAGTTAGCTGGGATCCCCCTCTAACATAGGGGATAAACATAAGGTCGTGTAAGGAAAGGCAGAGGAGATAACCCCTCCAAATCTGGACTAAACGTAGTGGGGATTGTATATTGAGGGTATTTCTTGGTAACAATACCGATCTCATTTGCCTACGGAGCTTCATGGACCTCGAATCCATTCAATATCCTCAGTTGTCTTTCAGACCAATTTCTTTTGGCACGCTTTATGGGCTTTGGACTTGTTATCCTTCTCATTACGATCTGCCCGACTGTCGACTGTACCCGCCTGGTGACTGACTGCGATACTTACAAATTATTTGCCTATATTTTACGGACTTACACAGGTGACTGCGAGGGTAAACCATGGTACCTAGGGTGGATGTTGGATCATTCTTCATAGAGTATACCTAGAGGGTGATTCTGTGTTCGAGTTTCACTTACACCGGTTAGTTTCTCTAGTGTCAATTGGCATAACTCTCCTTCCCACTAGTTATTCAATTTCTTGATTTATATTTAGGAAACTTTTAGTGTGTTCTCTGTTCTCCCTAGTTTTCCATAGTGAGTTAGTAAGCCATTACTTTTAGCCTTTGACCTAAGTTGATAGACTGCCCACTTCGCCAGTCATGAGGACTTTTCAATCTTCCGCTTAGAAACGTGGAGTTTCCTTTTTATAGGCGTTTTTTTACAACATTGGTTTGCCAGAGTTGGTGTGTGATAATTTTACGGAATTGAACGATATTTCAAGGGGAGAACCCATGCATAAGATATTCATGGCTAAATTTCCTGATGATACCAAACAAGGAACTCCTTCAAAAGGGGATTCTTGTGATTTCATAAATGTTGGTGTCCCTTTGATGGCCACTTTGTACATTCCTTGGTTAAATGTGGGATTACCGGTTTGGTTGGGTACCATTCCAAATGTCCTAAACACTCTTAACGCTTCTCAGTTAAGCACATTATGTCATGGGAATTATGTTGATGTTCCTTTTTCAACAAAGTCTTCTCCTCCTCCTGCTACCTTCGCTAGTGAAAGTATAGCTACTAGTAACCAAAAGTCTAAACCAAATAGAAAGAGGAAGAATAGGAAGAAGAAATCACCAACCTCTGCGAGTCATGTTGGACATAGGTCATCAACCTATGCAAGTCATGTTGAAGACCACCACCCAACCTCTGCAAGTCATGCTGGGGGTAAAAAACCAACCTCTCTGAGTCATGTTGGAGATAGGTCATCAACCTTTGCAAGTCATGTTGAAGACAAACACCCAGCCTCTGCAAGTAATGTTGGGGGAAAAATTCCAGTCACTGCTAGTCATACTGGTAATAGGTTTGTAGCCTCTGCAAGCCATGTTATAGATGAATCACCAACCTCTGCAATTCATGTTGGAGATGTGAAACAAACTACTACTAGTCATGTTGGGGGCATTGATTTTTTTGAGAAACCTAGATGGATAGGACATAAGCCTAAGTTCCCTTGTAAGATTTTCAAGGGAGATTACCTTACTCATTTATTCCCTAGCCTTCCAGAGGTATGAATCTTGTGTTCCTTGTTTGCAAGATATTTTGATTCTGAGTCTTCTGAGGTTTCCTCATAGCCTATTCAGCCAGTGGTTTGGAAAGTGGTCATGTCGATGCAATCTTCGACCGATCCCTCTCCCTTTTGGGGGGGTGATGCACCTTTAGGCCATGTTATCTCACAACCTATTCAGCTAGTGGTTGAGAAAGTGGTCACACCATTGAAATCTTCAGCTAATCCCACTCTTCTCTTGGGGAGTGATGTGTCTACCGACTATGTTTTTAACATTTCCAGCTCAGTACTTTCAGAACAAGGGGGAATTCTGCTCACTTTGATCACACCCCCTCCAAGTTCTAGGATGGTTTCTTTTGATTGGAATGACATTGTTGAGCCTCATCTTCCTTATTCTACACCCTTTCAAATAAGGGTTGAAGTCAATTCAAAAAACATTTACCGATGTATTGTAGATGAAGGATCCTCCACAAGTATTTTATTCTCCTCGTCTTGGCAAGCTTTGGGTTCTCCCGAGATTGTGACTGCTTCACATGAGTTGTTGGCTTTTGACAGACTTCATAGTGAATATTTGGGGATTGTTCCTCAATTTCCTATCTCGTTAGGTGGGAATACTATCCTCGTCAATGTTATAGTGGTGCAAGGCCCGTTAGATTTCAATATATTTCTCGGATGTGATTATGTATATACTATGAACGTTGTGGTGTCTATGCTCTTCTGGGTGATTCATTTCCCTCACAATGGAAACATTGTCACTATCGACTAGATGGCATATGATAATCACCATCCTAATTTGATGTTAGTTTAGGCTACCCCTTTATATATTCCTAGTGCTCATGTAGACTCTACCTGGCCACATGTTAATTATGTGGCGTCTTATCGTCGGTGTTCATTTGATCTTAAGTAGGAACTTGTTCACTCATGTTTTCCTATTTGAGACTTGGTATCAATAATTGATCCATTAGTTTATCCAATGGGGGAATGGGAGCCCTTGATTCCCATTCTTATTTTGAGTGATCTTGAGTCTCCTTTTGAGTCTGATCTTAATGTTTGTAGATCCTCAAGCCATTCTGCTTGTGAATCTTCGCTGATAGAATTTGTCGGTCCTGGTGAAAACCTCCATCATCATATGGAATATGGCCAATTTACTTCACCCTTTGGGACTGTCAACTCTCCTCATTTGCATGATTTCTTGGATTTTCAATTTCCTTCGGATGAGGCTATCCTTGAAGCCATGACTACAGTTTCTATACCATGGGAAGAATTACACTGTAGTTTTTGTTTTCTTCCCTTTTGGGAGACTTTCCAGGTTGACTATCGAAGAGACTCTTGGTCAGAGCCTAGCAGTGGGCTCTACCTGAATTACTACCATGCGTGATCTGTAAGGATATGTAGTACCTTGTACATATTGTATATTCCAAGTTTGTTTTTTTCAAGTTTTTTATTCAGTAGCACCTCTTATTTTACGAAGTTTCTATCTATATCAGATTTATTAAATTTTGGATGAGTGTTATTGGCCTTATATACAAGATCTCGGAGACCTTTTTTTGACATTTGTTCATTGTATTGATCCTTTATGACAAGTATTGACCTCGAAACTGGAATATAGGTTAGATTTTTCCCTACTTGCATTTTTGAATTATCCATTTTTTGGTTCATTTAGCCTTAGGATTGACACCACTGAAGTGCGACACAAAACCTTCTATGCTACTTTAAAAGTGTTGTAATTAGGTGGTAGAGCCTACCTCTACATGGATTCCCTAGATAGATCCTTTGCTACATTTTGGCATCCATGCTATCAGTATTGACTATAGGCTTGGGAGTCCTTGTTATTCCTATCATGATTACATATTGGAGCCTCATTTTTTTGTTAATCATCATTCTTGGCCTTACCCTCAAGACTCCCTAATGAGCACCCTTTGTTGTCTTTCAATCTCGCCTTAAAATTGAAAAGAAACATCCAATGAGAATGTATTTATTCTTTTCGATCTCGTTTGGATTACTTGAGAAAAGTATCCCCCTGGAGTCTTCTTTAATCCCTTTTCAAACTCTCTAAAAATGAAAATATTGTTGAGCAATCTTGTTTCACTTCACGCTCGCTAAACTCAAATTTGAAGGCACATTTGTCCGGTGGTAGTTTACCCCTTTTTCGGCCCAGATGTCTAATTTTACGAATAAAGGTATTCTCTAGGAACTTTGGTTCTCTAGAAGAGTATTCTCAGATGTAAGTTTAACCATTTTTCAGGCCTGAGGAACTAAATCTTCGAAAAAAGAACACTCTCCTTGGTTTTTTTTATCACCTTTTTCATGCCTTGGAGATTACTTACGAAAAAGGAACCCCCCCAAAGTCCATAGTTAAGCTCTTTTCAGACTCCCTAAAATTGAAAAGATCATCGAGTGACCATGTTCCTTCACACTCGTTGAATTGGTCCAGAAGAACATCTACTGGCATGAGTTTAACCATTTTTCCAACCTATAGATTATAGCGGAAAAAGGTATGCCTCGGGAGATTTGTCTTACCGAGAGATTTCTCCTTGGTTACTTTTATACTTTTTCAGGCTAAGGAGACTAAACTCAGAAAAAGGCTATGAGTCCATAGTTAAGCTCTTTTCACACTCCTTAAAATTTAAAATATTGTTGAATGATCTTGTCTTTTTCACACTCCTTAAAATGGCGGTGCAAGTTTAACCTGTTTTCGAACCGATTGGACGAACTATGAAAAAGGTACTCCCTAGAGTCTTCTTTTTTGTTTTTTCAGACTCTCTAAACGTGAAAAAATTATTGATATTACCTTTTCTAGGCTCGTAAAAATTACATAGAAGGGGTCTCATTGTGTCATGCTTAACCACATTGCAGGTTTCATCTTTGCGTCTTTTTCCTAATGCTGACTCCATGTTTCTATCAACTGAACCTTTGAAGCATTCCTTAAACACAATCCTTGCAACATTTCTTGTCTCTATGACCTGACACCTTGACCCAAGGAAGAATTTTTCCCGAGTGTCCTTATCCTACACATGTCTCCTTACCCTGAGAGTTAGTGTGTTCCATGTGCTTGGAACTATTTTTCTTGTCGCGACACTCGTTCCTCCTTTGTAACGTAGCATTATCTTCTTCTTTTTCAAGCTCTTTAAAAATTGAAAAAGACAAAAAATCAAATATTCCAAAAGGAGGGGATGAGAAATATACTTTATTTTTTCGACAACAAAGATAGTTGCCCTTGGACAAATCACATCCTTCCATTTGTTCCTCAAGAATTGGGATATAGAATAACCTTAGGAAGCTTCTCTCGCTACATAGATTTGTGTCCTCCTCTGTTTGGTTACTCTTCCAAACATATGGAGAGTTTGTGTTGCCTCCTGCATCACAAATTTATGTCAATGTCATGTTTCCTGAGTCTGATCATCTTTTGTGCTTTTTTCCAAGGGAATTTTTACACAACCTGAGTTGGCCTTTCTAAAATTTGTCTCTTGACTTCCATGAGTCGCCATCCTGAGAGTCCAATCAAGTTCATATTCGAAATCAATGAAGTTCTCTGCCTGGTCATAGAGATCCTCTAGTCTTTTCCCGATGAATTGTCGAAGACCTTAGGGTAGTGATTTATACACTCCCATTGTAATCCTACCTCAATTTTGAAGATCTTGAAGTTGTTGCTCGAGCTATGAAGACCTCATCTCTAGGCGTAGGCATCACTAGTTTCTTGAAGATACATATTGTACTTGTATATCTTCGATTGATTTTGAGATGTAGATCCATTGTGTATTTCTCGCGACTACACTTTATATAGTTATATGACATGGATCTGCAATATATTTGATTGGCATCCATGATTTAGTTCATCCTGAGCATAGGTATGCTTGCCTCGGAGAGAAAATTGTTGTTTTGTAGATGGAACCTCCCAAACTCTAGTCTCGGGCTCACTTGATTTTGTGCATTGGTGAAGATGTTGCAATGTATTTGGGCCATCACTTGCTCTTATGACCTCATACATTAAGGGGCATCTTTTATAGCCCTAAAATTCCCTATGCATGCATAGATGGCATTGGCTCTCTTACTTGCATAATTTTCCAAATCACTACTGAGAAGCTCTACTTAAAAAACCAATTTTTAGAGCATGTACACACCCTGCACCACTACAACCCATGTACATACGTTTGTTGCATGTTATATATTCCACATACATATGCTTGTTGCATGCTATATATCCCATGTACATACACTTGCTTCACAATACACAACCTACGTATGCCTCCAAAAGATGCAAAAATTTAAAATTTGTAAGGAATTTTGTGGAATTCATGGGCTATTTGAGGTTTCCCAACCAATTCACGTGTTATAGCCCATCTCCCAACCGAATAACCATCCATTTTTCATATAAAAGGAGGTGTTGGGGTCTTATTTCACAACAAAGCATAAGAACAATCGAAATCTTACCAATTTCACTTCCCTTCCTTGCCCAAGCATTTTCTACCTTTTGTGATTTATTGCCTCATCACTCCCTCTTCAGCCCCTTTTTTCTTCCATCCAATCCATTCCCTTTCCTTGACATGATTAGTAGATTGTGAGAAGAGGCTTGTTGAAGGTGCACTTGTAGCATTGTAAAGAGAAGCCTAGACTAGGTTTGTGGAATGGTGGCCGACAAGGATTGTAAGTTTCAATCTTTGTTTGATGAATAAAAGAATCTATTTTCCCTATCCCAAATGATGATGTTTTGTGTCTTTTATTTGATTTATACATAGCATTTGATATCTAACCCTAATTTATGAATAGAAATAACATGCTTGTAGCCCTTGTTTTCGTAGTCTTGGATGTAGGTCAACTTGGGGAGGAGACTTTCAGTCTTTGGAGCTATAGAGCTTGAGGCAATCATCACCAAACATGGGATAAAAGGTACAATTATTGATCTTCTCTTATATTGATTTATGTTCATTTATTTTGATATGTTTTGGGTAGTGTAGTAACTAGGTTTCATTTTAGACATACATTTGCTCTGTCTATATTCTAAACCCTGGTATAGTTATAGGGGGTATTCCCCCTAGCACTCATCTATCTCAAAAAATCAGACAAGCCCGACATATACATTGCCTTGCCTTTCCATGCCATGCCTTGTCTACTAGCTAATCCAATCGGGCCAATTATTTAATCAGTTTTCACTAGAGAACATGTAAATACCTTCTCACTGCATTTTCTCTCACATCTAATAAAAAGAAGGATCCATCGTAATATGAACTCTTCCTATTGAATAATTCTTTCTCTAGTGTTTTCTCCATTGTTCCACCCAAGCCCACAATCCTCACTACCTGAGTTTTTTGGCTCCTTTGTGGATGTTGCAGTAACAATTTATGTTCAAAATCTTTTACCTTTTCTTCTAGACCAATAGAATATTTGGCTACATTTAGAGTTGGTTTTTTAGGTTGTCTAAGCACATACTGGACTAGCTTATCCAAGACCTTTCCCTCATCACTGGATATTCAATTCCACATTCACAATAAAAGAAACAAAAATTTGCTAAGACTTTGTACATAAACAAGCATTATACAAATATTTGTATGTATAGCAATGCTACATAATAAACAAATCGGACAAAGAGAGTTAGATTTCTAACCCATTATAGGCCTCGATCACAAAATCGCTTAAAGATGAAACGTTGACGAGGGATTTTCTCCAATTTTCAAGTGTTTGAGCATCGTATCTCCCTATCTCTTCCCGAAGTATAATGGTTTGAAAATATACTCCTACTTTGTCATCCCATTGAATCTTGGAAGGCTCGACGTTGTAAAAAACAAGGACAATAGTGCACCTGACTTTAACACGAGGACAAGATCATCCAAAGAGCATTTTGATTTCACATATGTTGGGGAAAAATGGTGATGTGGAGATATGAATTTATGATGGCGACTTCTATTTGAGAAGTGATATTCTTCCCATCCTTCAATTCCTCCCTATAAGGAAAACCTTGCAATCCATGTGAAATAAGTTGGTAGTAGAGGTGGTTGGCGGAAGTGTTCTTTACATCTAGCCCATGATGGTTGATAAACACATCATAGGAGTAATTCCGACTAGGATCAGATGTTGTCTGGTGTGCCATTGATATATCACAAATAATAATATGATGGAAAGATGGGCTTAGAAATATGGGCATGAGAAGTGTAGCCAATTGAATAGACAATTAGGCCAATGTGTTGAGAAGAGGTCAATTACTGAAAAATGAGCCAAATGAGAGAAGCCCAAACTGTGAGATCGGGCCGAGAGAGAAGTTCTGACTGTAATTTTATGTACAATAATTTATTTAATAGAATTATGTGTATTTATCTGGCATCTTTGCATATAATTGGAAAAAGTGTTGAGTACTAAAACCCAGAGAGAATCCTTTGTATGTAGATTGTTTACCCAATTCATGTGTGTAGGTTGCAGGGTTCAATTGTGTAATGAAACCCTTAAATTGGAGAACTCGGGGTCATTGAAATGATCAAAGTTAAAAGGAGGATTGATGAAGCAGAGCCGATGATAGATTGAATTAATCGACAGTCGAAAGGCGATTCGAATAAGAGTGAAAATGAAGATGAATCGGAGGAAGGAACCCTTTGTAAGTGAGAAGGAACATCAATCATACGTTCAAGGAAAATAGTTAGTCATGATCATTGATTTATGGACCATGACTTCATTTGTGAGTTTAAGTTTGGATGACCTGGATTAGAATCGCAGAGAAGAGAATACCCAATCGTGATCATTGATCACTAGTGGAATGATCAACAATCGAGACTCTAAGTCTTTTGGAATGACTCAAGTCCCAAAACCCAAAAGAGATTGTGACCGTCAATAGTTCTGGATTGATGGCGAAAAGTTCTCATGTGGTTGGAGTATGATATGGTAGAAAAAGGATTTTGAAGTTAGTATTTTAGAGTGTAGAAGAAAATAATATTCCAGCGAAGGAAGTCTGGTAAACAATGTAGATTGATCGGGGGAAGAGAGAGATCGATGATCATCAGGAGTCAACATGGTAGGGTTTGGAGTGACCATTCATAGGTCTGAAAGAGTCAAGACAAAACTTTGACCAATGGTTCATATTGTAGAAGAGAGGCTATGACAGACGATTTATATCTGTTCAGAGTAATCTAGGTCGATGATATGAAGGTGATGCATGGCGTTATTTTATTGGTTCTCTGAGTAGATCCATCAAAGTCTAGTAGCTCGAGGAAATCCAATAGAGATGTAATATCTCTAGGTCAAACCCAATTGTAAATGTGAATGCAAATGTACTTAATTTGGTGAGCTATTTGATATCATTTTTGTATGCACCTTTCATGGCATAGTGTGCACATGTACTGCACAATAAAATGAGACAGTGTGCACATGCTAGGATGTCGTGTGCAACAACTTAAGTGCGCGCAATTTTGAGGCCAGAGAGCCTTTTTGTATATGTTGTGTTTTATAGGATGGTGATCTAGTGTTGTTATTATTAGGATGGAACACCTATATGTTAAAGGCCAGTGCACCTACTTTTGTATATGTCTCAGCATTAATATAAAATACGTCGCTGCATGCAAACCAACCACAATAAAATAGTATTGGGGACTAAACTCCACTAGTTAGGGAAAGGGTGGGGGATAAAAATTTAATAAAAAGGGCTAAGCTGGGGAGGTTAAGCAAAAAATGAATATTAAATTAATATTTCTTAAAGTATAAAGTATGGGTAATTATTTTATCCTAAGTTCCAAAGTTGGGGACAAGTGGGCCAAAGTAGCTCCCAACATGACAAGTGTCAAGTTGGGGACATGCATACATATTGTTTGGACTTAGTTCATTTTCCATCATTCCTTCCTTCATTGAGTCATACATTCAATCATCCATGGGCATTCACACACCCATTAAGATATCCTTCGTACCTTCCTATCACTGTACCTAAACTTGTATCGAGAGCCATATTTGTTTGTGTAGTTGGTTAGCTCGGGAGTTGGACTAAAGAAGCGGGTTGTTGGGCTTGTGGGATATTGAAGAGGTGGGTTGGCAGGCCCATGAGAAATTTCTATTTGGGTCAGAGAATTGTTGGAAATTGATATCCTGAAGGTGCTAAACTACAACTACAGTACTCTGAGACTTCCTGTCTGGCCTGTTGTTGAAGCCCGGAAAGGAAGTGGGGCAGCTAAAGGACTGTTGAGCAGAGAAGGAGGGGCACACTTCCTGGGGTGGGAAAGGCATGTGGGGTGATCAGGGGATCAAAATTTGCTCAATTTTCAAATTGCTCGAAATGTGACGAAAACAATGCCATTGCGTCCGTCTCATTTTCCTGATTCCGGCAGTATATTTACTTTCGCAAACGGAGTCCGTATGGAGGAGATATCGCGATCTGGCTGCCAAGCCAAATAGGTAAAAATTTGGGATGCTGACTGTACCTGTCTGTACAGTCCGTACGGCCACGTGGAGGGTCGTACCATCATGATGACATGGTGTATTGATGATGTGGCACATTTTGGTTGGATGTTCGTTGACCAGTAGCATGATGACATGTGTCCGTTTGGGCAAATTATGTGAGGACACGTGGCCCAACCCAAGGGCGCCATGTGTCGCTCATTTGTTGGGCATTATTTTCATATGTAAAAGTTTATGGGGAGTCTGCGGGGTTCGACCCCTGGACCTCCCACTTTGCAAAGCCTTTGTAACACTCCACTAGCCAACTTTCCGTCACATGTTCCTTTATTGAAAGGCGGGAAACATTGTATTTACATTTGCATTTGTGTTATGTTGGAAAGGGGGGTCGGGCCAGGGCTTAGCCCCGACCTGTGGCTATATGTAAACATATATGTGACCATAGCATAAACTTTCGGCACACATGTTTATTGTTTGGATTGCAATGTATTACATTGCATATATGTATACCATATTACATTTAAAAATGCGCGCGGGGTATTATAACCTTTGGTTAATACATATGAACCCGTGGTTTGGTCGGTGTGTAACTGCACGTGAGTTTTAAAACGATCAAACGACTTTTATGCCCAGCCTATGGTCACGTGAGCAATATGACCCAGTGCCGAGGCGGTTAAGGGCTGGGCGCCCCTAACCGTTCTACGGTTTGTACCGATGCGCGGTTGCGTACGGGTCTTGATTTTTATGCTTTAAAGAGTGTGTGTGCTAGGTTTGAAGCACAAAAGGGTGCGAATTGTAGAACCAGAGACATCATAGTTGAAGGGGAGAACTTCAAGGAGGCTATCTTCTTCATTTTTCGACCGTTTCATGTGCCGAAAGAGCCCAGACAGGGGTTTTGGGACGCTGCGGAGCCATTGGAGCAGTCAGTTTGTCAATTTGAGCACTATAAGACATGTTTTTAATCACTTTGAGCAATTTAATATAAAGGATCCATTTGGAGGCTGGACCAGGAGATGTAGCCCGGAGTGGGGTGAACTCCTTTATCAAGTTGTTGTGTTTATGTCTGATGTTCAATTATTTATGTTGCTGTCTATGTTTATTTCTACATAAGTAATCCTTTATTATG
>CBVK0101167805.1:0-29394 GCA_900067695.1 Picea abies
TAATCGATTAAAAGTATATGATTAATAATTAAGTAAATAATAAAAATAAATTTATAATTTTTTAAAATATTTTAGTCTTTTCATGTGTATAGTTTGTATTCCTTTTATTAGTGTCTATGTCAACATGTATAATTTGTATTACTATTATTAGTTTGTGTCAACGGATTATACCACTGAGTTAGCAAGTTAAATATAGAGGGCGCCGCAAGTTTCAAAAATCTATAAAAGTAGAGGGTTTGACCACAAAGATCCCTTTGCAGCCCTAAAAACAGATATTGCAATATATTCTTAGCTAGGTGAAGTCCTTATAGTGGGGGATTTCAATGCTAGAACTATAGGTGAATAAGCTAGCATTCTTTGTTGCAAAGAAGACGATGACCCTATATGGCTTACATAAGAGAGTAATCATCAGTGGGAACGAATTTCAGAGGATAAAGGCTGCAATCTCTTTGGAAAACAATTTCTTACGCTATGTGGGGCTTTCTATTTAGTCATTTGTAATGGTTTGACTAGATGGGAAAAGTTCGGTAATTTCACTTGCAATACTTACAATGAAGTAAGTGTAGTAGATTATGCAATTTTCTCACATAGTTTGTGTGGGAAAATGGAGGAAGTGTTAATTGGAGATCAAATTTGGGACTTAAAATCATATCACAAGACAATTTATTTAAGCTTCTCTTGGACTGGAAAGAAGCAATTAGGGTCTAAAACTTAGTGTGCTCAACAAAATCCCCCAAACGGTAGAATACTTTTGACTCCAGAGAATTGTAATACCTTCAAAAAAATGTTAGAGAGGCTCTTTGAGAAGGAGGAAATCTCATTTCATGGCCTTCATAGTCACAGATTAACACATTTAATTCAAAGCGCACTTGCTGAGTGCAAAAGAGAAAAAATTAAGAAGTCTAAAACAAATTGTTTTTCGGTTAATGCTTGGTTTGACGAGGAATGAAAAAAGGCAAGGAGAAGGTGGAAGGAATCAGACAAGGATAAAATAAAGCTCAAAGCTTACAAGCAGATAGTAAGAAAGAAAAAGGATGATTTCATGGTTTCGAGGAGAGAAGAACTAATATTCCTTGGGAAAAATAACCCCAAACTATTCTGGAAGGAGCTCCAACCGAAAAAGGTGCAAACTAAAAAAAACATTACAGCTTCTAAATGGTTCGACTATGCAAGACAACTTTATGAGCAGGATCCCAAGGTTGACCCTCCTCCCTTGGTCAACACAGACACAAAACTCTTCACGGTGCAAGAGGTAGAGATGGGTATCAAGAGGTTGGGTGCTGGAAAAACAAAGGACTTAGATGAACTCCAAACAGAGTATCTAAAGTGGGGCTTAAAATTTCTTCCACCTCACATCACAAATAATTTCAACAACATCATACAACAGGGGTTCCCCACATATTGGACAACTAGTATGGCAATACCTCTTTTCAAGAGTGGTGACGTCAATAATCCCTCCAATTATAAAACCATAATGATAAACCCCTTGTTTGAAAAGTTATTTGGAAGCATGTTAAGAAAGAAAATCAGCAAGTGGGTAGAAGAAAGAGATAAACATGCTAAAGGGCAAGCAAGTTTTAGACCTAAACATTCCATAGTTGATCATTGCATAACTTTAAGGCACATCATTGAAAAATTTTGGGAAAAAAAGGAAGAAGTTTTCTGTTGCTTTGTTGATTTCAGAAAAGCCTTTAACACAATTCCTAGGGATAGGCTCTAGGGCAGAATGGAGGAACTCAGGGTTCTCAGGCATTTGAGAGCAGTTGTGCATAGGCTATATGAAGAGGTGAAAGTCAAAATTAGAACTTCAGCTGGCATTTCTTAAAGTTTTAGAAGTGATATCGAGGTCAAGCAAGGTTACCCATTGTCTCCTACCCTTTTTGGGTTATATATTGACAAGCTTGAAGAGTGGATAAATTCGCAAGGGGGTGACGGTATCCATTTGGGCAAGTTTGTTATAAGACTTCCTTTGTACACAAATGACCTTATATTGATTGCTAAATCGGCTCTTGGTTTGCAAGAGCACTTATGTTCCCTTGAGCATTTTTGTAGAAGGGTGGGAATGAAAGTCAATATTAGTAAAACGAAAGTAGTGGTTTTCTCTAACAAAAGAAAGCATAACCAACATAAGTTCTACTTTGAAGGCAACATTCTGGAAGAAGTTGTAGACTACAAATACCTTGGAATTGACTTCAACATAAATTTAAGTTGGGATGGTTGTAGAAAGAAAAGAACTTTAGGGGGTTGGAAAGCATTTTATGATTTTCAAAACAGGTGTAGAGAGGCAGAGATGTGGGACTGGAAAACCACTCTAACTCTTTTTGGGCTTCTAGTGATTCCGATGATTCTCTACAGTTGTGAACTATGGTCCAGCAACCAAGATGCAATGGAAACAAATTGAGAAAATTCAGAAGCATTTGATTACAAACAAATTCAAAATTAAAAGTGCAGTGCCTTATGCTATCCTGTTAAGTGAAATAGGGGTTGATCCTATTGAAGAAATTTCTATGGTGCGAGTCATAAGGTATTTGAAAAAAAATGAACAAATGGAAGAGGGTAGATGGCCTAAGGTTTTGTTTAGTGACAGATTGTGCAAAAGAAAGAAGACTTGGATGCAGCAAAATGACAAATGGTTTAGTAAATGGAACATTTTATTGAGCATCTGTCCTACAAACAGTAGGGAGATAAAAACTTTTGTTATGGATAAGTTCCACAAATGTACTTGGGAGAAAGAGCTAGGGAGAAAGAAGAAGTACTACATTGAATATTTTAACCCCACTCATAACCATCAGCAAAAGGCGTACATAGGGGCCAATATTTCTTGGAAATCTAAAATTCTTATTGCTCAATTAAGGACTAATTCTCATCAACTCCGTTGTGAAATAGGGCACTGGAAAAGGAAAAAAGAAATGTGGGAGGAAAGAGTATGTATTTTGTGCTCTTCTGGAAAAATGGAAACAAAAAAACATTTCATTTTAGAATGTGAGGCCCTCAAAGACAACAGGGAAAATTATGCAGGTATTCTGGCAGCTAGTTCTTGGGATAATCTATTCAGCGAAGAGTTTGTCAAGAAGCTGGGAGCGGTTATTGTAAAACTTCATAGGAAAAGGGCAGAATACAAAATCCAGATGGAAAAACAATCTGTCCCATAGACTATTTTTAACCTTGTGAACGTTAAAAATACTTTATTTCTTTCTTTATTTCTATATTAATTAACTTGTTAACTTAAAATATATTAATTATACCTCTTAGATTTGAAAGTGTCGTAAACCATCCTGACACAACTGAATACAGCATTGTCACATAGATTAAGTGTCATAGAACCCTTGAATTCTTTAATAACCAGTGCCACTTTTTGGATCGTACCTGCACCCACACAAGGCTCCGTTCTTCTTTTCGTACAAGTGTCCACATTTATTCGTTAGTTTTGTTAGAAAACATTCTCTATTCCAAATTTGAAATTAAGGCACAAAATTAATTAGTATTAATTTATGGTATTAAAATTTAAGTCGATAATTTTTTTTAACTATTACAAAGTTTAGTTTAAAAATAAATTAAAGTAAATAAGCATCATTTTACTTACTACCCGCGTCTGGTGTGCAGGCCGTCTCAGCGCACCCGTGAGGCCCTGCGATCCTAGGTTTGGCTCACATCGCCCCTTTCCATGGAAGGTCCTAGGGACCCAGATCTTCCCCCGGAGGTCTTAGCCTTCAAGTCTATGATTGCAGCTGGCCCGAAGTGCCCGCCCTCCACAAGCCAGCAGAAGTTCGTTAAGAAAATGGCCTCAATCCCTTCGGTGGCCTTGCCGGAAGCAGAGACTTGCAAAGCTGCCTTGAACCTGGCCAAGAAAGGACTCATTGGACAATTTACAGGCCTTTGGCCATCCCCCAAATCAGTGGAGGACTGGACTCAAAGGAATTGGAAGCCTCTAATCAAAGAGGGGGTCAAAAGTTATTTTGTAGGGAAGGGCTTTTTCGTGTTCGTCTTCGATTTCTCGGAAGACAGAGGATTAATCTTCAGAAATGGGCCATATTTTATGGGTCCTCAGGGTATTTATCTAAATAAGTGGTCGCCAGACTTCGACCCCACCCAAGATGTCCCCTCAGCTGTCCTAGTTTGGGTCAGGCTCCCCCACCTTCCCCTCCACTGTTGGAACCAGCAATCCCTTCAGATAATCGACAATGCGCTGGGAAAATACATAGATCAAGCTGCAAGAAAGGACCAATATTCGTGCGCTCGTATTTGTGTCGAAGTGGATTTAGAAGAGGGGCTCCCTAAAGCAATCAACCTCACAGTAGCAGGGTGGACACATGTCCAGGAGCTGGACTATGAACAAATTCCCTTTAAATGTAGGAATTGTCACGGATACGGACAATTTGCAAAGCAATGCAAGAAGAAGGTTGTGGAGCAAGCAGATAACCAAAATGGGGATCAATGGACACTAGTACAGAGACAAGCAAACACTTCAAAAGGTGCAGGCAAAGGTTACAATAATGGGGGCCCAAGCAGAATCAGAAAGGGGCAAGACACGAAAGTTTTGTCAAAAGGGACATAAAGTGTTCAGAATACACAAGCAAATACAGCCCAGGGAAACGAGGAGCAAGCAGACATCCCTTCTTCAAATGAAGAGGGAGGGAATGAAAAATAGAGTGAAGCCAATCAAGTTAGCCCCACCAATCCTTATTATTCAGAAATCACAAGGAAAAAACCTGTGGAAAGCTCAGAATCCTTAGAAGATGAAACCTTTGAGCGTCCATTGAAAAAGGCAGGAAGGAAATCTTGTAAAGAAAAGAGGGAGGAGGAGGCAAAAAGATACAAAACCCAAGGAAGCCAGTCCACAATAGAAATGTCTATTGGGCGAAATATCAGACCAAGACCTTCCAAGGGAGGTCCCAACCCCCCCCCAGGTAAGTAATGAAGTTTGTCTCTTGGAACTGTAGAGGTCTGGGAAATCCCTTCAAAATAGAAGCAATTAAGGATTTACTAAAAGCAGCTCCCTCAGACATTCTCATGCTCCAAGAGACCAAAATAGAGGGGCAAGCCCTCCTAGAGATCAGTAGGAAAAAGTGGAATAAAAGTTTTGGAAAAGCAGTCAGCGCAAGGGGAACATCTGGAGGATTGGAAACCTTGTGGACTGAAGACCTGTTTCTCCTGAACAAGTACTATGAAACTTAGCATTGGATATACACGGAACTGCAGCATAAGGCAAGTAAGTTTTCCATTTCTTTCTGTAACTTTTATGTTCCTGTTTCTTACGCTGAAAAATGAGAATGTTGGGACTCTCTCTCGATTTTTCTAGAGGAGGCCTCTCCCAGCAATGTAATCATAGTTGGGGACCTGAACATAGTAATGAAAGCTAAAGAAAAGAGGGGGGGATCCAGGCTAAGAGACCCCATGCTGTCCAAGGTAGAGAAGATCACTCAGACATGGGATCTTCTAGAATTAAACCCCATCCAAGGCTTGTACACTTGGTCCAACAACAGGACGGGCCTGGATCATATTTCTGCCCGCTTAGATCAATTTCTGGTGCAAAGCGCTATTTTGCTGAACAACAAGATCATCACTACAAAAATTATGCCCAAACTCACTTCAGATCACAAGCCAATTCAGCTTCTTCTGGAAGAAGAAGAAGACTTGGGCCCTATTCCATTTCGTTTCAGCCCTCTGTGGATTGAGAGAGAAGGCTTTTTAGAGACAATTGAGATAGCTTGGGCCACTCCCTTCTCTAGATCCACAAGTTATGTATGGGAGCAAAAGTTGAAAGCCACAAAAAAAGATTTAAAGGACTGGGTAAAGAAACCAATCCAAACTCCCACCGAACGCAGAAAAGAGACAGTCCAGTCACTACAGAATATGCAAGAGGAAATGGAAGGCAAAGACATCACAGCTGAGGTCCTGGAAGAAGAAATTAAGGCTCAACGAGCCAAATACCAATCTTTTCGAAGTGAAGAAGATTACTGGAGACTTAAATCCAGAAGTCTATGGCTAAAGGCAGGGGACAAAAACACTTCCTATTTCCATCGACAATACAAAGCAAGATTATCCAGGAACCATATAGTAGAAATTAAAATAGATGATGGCCAAATCTGTAAAGGATTCAAGCAAGTAAAATATGTCACATAGATGCATTTCAGGAATCTGTATAGTGAAAACACCCACAGTAATGAGGAGGATGTTGCCGACCTCCTCTCTAACATTCCTTCCCTAGTCAACTCAGAAGACAATACACTTCTCTGTAGATTAGCCTCTAAGGAAGAAATAACCAAAGTAATCTGGTCTATGGAGGCAGATATGGCCCCTGGGCTAGACGGATTTACAATCCACTTCTACAAATGCTGCTGGCATGTGATCAAGGAGGATCTTCAAAAGATGATTAACGGGTTCCTGAAAAAATCCAAGGTAGGAGGAGGAACCAAATCCACGTACCTTGCATTAGTACCCAAAGAAACCAATCCAAAAATTTTTGCAAGATTTAGGCCCATATCTCTGTGTAATGCATCTTACAAGATATTGGCTAAACTTCTGGCAAACCGGATCAATCCCCTGCTAAAAAATCTGATCTCCAACCCTCAAGGAGGCTTTGTGGAAGGAAGGCACATTCTGGACAATGTAATACAAGTCCAGGAGATAATACACTCAAGCACTCAGAGGAAAGAGAAAGACATGCTTATCAAACTAGATATGGCGAATGCGTTTGACAGAGTCAATCACTCCTTCCTGGGCAAGGTCCTTCTCGCCTTCAACTTCTCTCCTCACTTTGTCCAGCTAATCAAATCTTGCACCAACAACCTGTGGATAGCTCCTTTAGTCAACGAATGTCCCACTACTTTATTTCAATCTCAGAGAGGCATCAGGCAGGGATGCCCTCTCTCTCCGTTTTTGTATATACTGATGGCGGACACTCTGAGTCATAAACTCAATGCAGAAAGACTAAACGGCAATATCCCGGGCCTCAGAGCATCAAACGGAGTGGAATCCATGAATCAGGCGTTATTCATTGATGATTCTTTGCTTCTCGGGGGCGCCTCCATTAGAATCACAAAATCCTTCGATTCTGTCATCAATTCCTACTGCAGATGCTCGGGATCATTAGTAAACGAAGGGAAAAGTGAAGTTTACTGCTGGAACACAGACCAGCACAAAATCAGAAGCATATCGTCCATCCTCGGGTTCAAAGTCCGTGCGAACTGGGAGAGTTTCAAGTACCTGGGGCTGCCCATTATTTCTGGAACTAATAAAAGATCACAATGGAATGATATCATCACAAAAATCAAAACAAAAATAGCAGTGTGGGGAGGCTATTGGCTGAACAAAGGAGGTAAACTCACCTTAATAAATTTAGTGCTGTCCGCGCTCCCAATCTATCAGGATACTTTTCTTCTTGCGCCCATATCAGTGATGGAGCAGATCTCGAAGATTTTTCGAGACTTTTT
Source organism: Picea abies (assembly GCA_900067695.1). Classification (NCBI taxonomy): domain Eukaryota; kingdom Viridiplantae; phylum Streptophyta; class Pinopsida; order Pinales; family Pinaceae; genus Picea; species Picea abies. The sequence goes on from CBVK0101167805.1 coordinate 7,434, forward strand.
GTGGCAGGGAGGTAAGGGCAATGAAAATAAAATTCACCTGGTAAACTGGGAAACCGTCAAAAAATCCAAGGCAGATGGAGGGCTGCAAATAAGGGATACCGCTCTGGTCAATCTAACGTTTGGAGGTAATATCCTTTGGACTTTAGTTAATGAGCCTGCGCACCCAGTCAGTCTCACCTTGCGAACAAAATATGGCGTCAACAAAACTCTTAGCAACCTGCAAAAAGATAGTTCAGCTAACTACACACAGATCTGGAAACTGTGCTGTAAAAGCAACAGTTTTTTCAAAAATTCAGCCAACAGAATTCCTGGAAATGGCAAGCGCACGTTACTGTGGCAGGACAACATAATGGGGAAATCTCCTCTGGCAGAGAATGAAGACATTGCAGAACTCAGAGATTGGCTAGAAAGAGCAGGAATAAATAAATTATATGACCTCTCGAAATGGGACCAGCGAGGTGACTGGGCAGGTTGGGACTTCCACGGAATCCCGACCCATTTAGCTCTACAACAATCCGATCTTGAAGATTTGCTAGAGGATGTGGCCCCCGTCAATAGGTCTATGAAAGACAGATGGGGTTGGGGAAAAACAGGGGTTTACACCATAGCAGAAGGATACAGTAAACTGCAGGCTTCAAAAATCAGCAGTCAAACACCGGCTTTTTGGAAAGATGTATGGGATCCTTTAGCCATTCCAAAGGTGAATTTCTTCTTCTGGACCCTGGTGCATGATAAAATTCTTACGGGAGACAATCTGGAAAAGAGGAACATAGCGGGACCTCACAGGTGTGCATTATGCAACAACAATGCAGAAACGACCCAACATCTTTTCATTGAATGCGTTTATACCAAAGAGGTCTGGGGTCTCATGCTACAGGACTTTTAGATCACAATCCCTCCTCTAAATTTGGTTGCGGAACTCTTTGCTTCCTGGATGCATACCTATTCCCACAAAATCCCCCCCAAGTCTTTTTGGCGGAAAATCTGGACAACCATTCCCAAATATGTGTGCTGGCAGATTTGGCTCGCAAGAAATCAACAGATCTTCAAAGAGATGCACCTCTCCCCGCTACAAGTAATGGTAAAAGTTTCCTCCTGGAAGCGGCCCAACATCAGAGTTATAAAGTGAATCACCTGCTACAGCCCGAGGAAAATAAGTGGCTCAGTCCACTCGTGCCAAGGCCGAGTAAGCATCTCCTTGCGCCGCTTCCAGTCAATCTCGAATGGCGTATAAGAGATGAAGATGACAAATTTCAGATTTGGTGGCGATCAAAGAATACAACCACAATCTTCTTCGATGGGGCGTCCAAAGGAAATACTGGGGAAGCTGGTGCCGGGGGGGTCATCTACTTTCCAAATGGGAACAAAGTCTGCTTCAGCTGGGGACTAGGAATAAAATCCAATAACCAAGCTGAGTTGCCAGGGCTAACCAAAGCTTGTCTTATTGCCAGAGAAGAAGGTATCAAAGACCTCCAAGTCTTTGGGGACTCAGAGATAATAATAAAAAACTTAATCTCGAAGTCGCGGTTTAGCAATTCAAGCCTCAACAAAACCTTGGACAGATTGAATAGAGTCCTTTTAGGCTTCAATTCGTGCAAGTTTTATCATGTTCTAAGGCTGTCAAATAGAGAAGCAGATCAGTTGGCGAACAAAGGTAGCACTCTCATGAAAGGGTTGTTAATGGTAAACAATGAAAGCTTCTTCCAAATCCCCTGAGAATAGTGTAATCCAAAAGTAGAAGCAGTTAGATGTCAGCATTGTAATAAGGGCTGCTTCGGCAAAAGCCCATTTTCAGCAGTTAATAAAATCTATATCCGTTTCAGTTAAAAAAAAAAAAAAAAAATTGAAGTAAGAAAAATAATAACAATATATGGTATGGAATTTAATTTTTATGAATAAATTTAATTTATTAGTTAAATTTATGTGTTAATAAATTTTTGGTTTATATATAAATATTAAATAATCATTATTGAAAATTAGTTAATTAATTTATTTAGAAAGTAAAATAAAAATAACTCATTTAATGTAAAATAAGTTATAACCTTTAGTAATATTATGAATAAACTTTAAATCTTATTTTTAGGGTATTTAGTAATGAATTTAATTTAGTTGTAATGACCATAAATATAACATATTTAGTAAATCTTTGAGCTTAAAAGGGTTAGGAATATTTATAAATGAAGACCTCATTCCCAAAGACTAAGCTGAATTAAGGAAGGAAGTTCAAAAGGTAAAAGAAGCCAGGAAAGAAGGAAAATGGAAAATAATTAGAAATCGAAAAGCTATTGTTAGGGATAGAGACCAGAAAGATAATAATAAATAAGAATTTGGGAAACTCAAGATCATTTTTTGGAATTATCGTGGCTTTCCATGGAACAAAGTGTTGTGAGTGGGAAATCCCTCTACAGACTAGCACTTAGGGTTAGATTATGTATGCAAAAAAGACCTAAAGATCTCTACTTTCTACCGTCATCCCAGACCTAATCCCCATTATTCTTAAGCAAATACATATTTAAATGAGCATACCTTATTACGGGCGTTTGATGTAGATCCCTCCTTACGCTTGATTGTTTTTTATTGCAGCTCTCCTCCCATGGCTGACCTGCATTCACATAAAACAAACAAAAAACTCTGCATGCATTTGATCTATAGATTAATGGGTTAGAGATTTCAATAAACAAGTATACAATAAATCATAAAAACCTCATATGGTGGGACGGGAAAAGTATCTCTTTATTATTAACTTCAATAAATCAACTTACAATGATGAAGCCGACCGCTACTCCATGAACCTAGTCCTGGGCTCCTCTTCTACTGTCCTCCAACTTCTTTGCTCTATCTTTCTCTTTGCACAAGGAAGGCTAAAGGGTTGGGACAAAGGGAATATGCAATTGGGTATAGTTTCTTTACTATGATTCTCCTCTTCCAAATGGGACCCCTAACCCTTCTTTTATATGCTAGAAGAAGCTAGGTATTTGGGCGAACCCTCGGCCATGCATGGCCGGAAGGTTCAGTTAACTCACCCAAAGTTGTGTGTTCCGTCGGCAACTTTCCTATTTTCATGCTTTTGTAGGTACACGCGGGCTGTTTTGGGTCAGTGAGCGTGTACACGTGTGCAGTAATAGAGCAGCGTTCGTGGGCCTTTATAAAAAGTGTTTTTAAGAAGAGTTGTTCAACAATGTTTTGGCAAAGAAGGAATCTGAGATGGCCTGGTGTCAGATAAGCTTGTATGGTGCAAATTAGGGTTATAACAGATGTCCCCTAATGTGTGAGGTCAAAAGAGCATCTGATGGTCGAAATATATTACCAATATTTACTGATGTGCCGAACAAGTGAGCCCAGGAACTAGAAATCGAGAGCTGCCATCTGCAAAAATAACAATTGTCTCACCGAGGTGGGCATACCCATGCTCATGATAGAATAAACACATGGATACCAATCAAATACATTATAGATCCATGTCATATAACTATATAAAGTGTAGCCACGAGCAATACACAATGAAGCTACATCTCAAAATCAAAAAGATATACATGTAGAGTATCCATCTTCTTAGAAGCTGATAAGGCCTGATGGTTGGAGATGAGGTCTTCAGAGCTCAAGCAACAACTTCAAAATCTTCAAAACTCGGGTAGGAGTGTAATATGAGTGTACGACTTCACTACCCAGAGGTCTCGACGACGCGTCGGTCATGAACTAGAGAATCTTGATGATCAGACTAAAGGCTTCATTGGTTTCTAACAAAGACTTGATTGGACGTTCAGGATGGTCAGGTATGAGGGAAAGAGACAAAATGCAGAGGGGCCGACTCAAGCTTGGTAAAAAATTCCCTTGGACAATAGCACGACAAATGATGAGACTCAGGCAGCATGACATTAATCATAATTTCACGAGGCAGGAGGCAACACAAACTCTCCATATGTTTGGAAGAATAACCAAACAGAGGAGGACATAGCTCTATGTAGCGAGAACAACTTCCTAAGGTCGTACTAAATCCCCGAGTTTGACAAACAAACATACATATGTGATTTATCCAAGGGCGACTAATTGTGCTGCCAAATAAAGAAAATACTTTTCCCTTCCTCTTTTTGGGGTATATTTGATTTTTTTTGTCTTTTTCAATGATTTTGGAAAAAATAATAAAGGAATGTTATGTTACAATGGAGGAACGAGTGTTACAAACATACAAGTTCAAGGCGTAAGGACAAGACTGATGTTCAGAATAATGATACTCGGGAAAAATCCTCCGGGGGCCAAGGGTGTTAAGACGCAGAGGCTAAGTGCTACAAGGCTTGAATATAAGGTATGCTTCAGATGGTTCAGTTGGGAGCAACATGGAGCCAACATTTGGACCAAAGACGCAAGTATGCAAACTCGGTTAACAAAACACACAATGGTAACGTCCTTCAATGTAAGTTTAACGAGCCCAGAGAAGGTAAGCTCGGTGGTTTTTCATATTTAGAGAGTCTGAAAAAACGTAAAAGGAGACTCCATTGGGGTACCTTTTTCGAAGATAGTCTAGTCGGATCGAAAAAGGGGTAAACTAGCACTGACAAGACATGTATTCAAAACCATTTTAACGAGTGTGAGAAAGACAAGATCACTCAACCATTTTTTCATTTTTAAGCAGTCTGAAAAAAGATTAACTATGGACTCCATCAGGAATGTTCTTCTGGACCAGTTTAACGAGTGTGAGAGAATAAGGTCACTCGACGATCTTTTTAATTTTAGGGAGTCTGAAAAGAGCTTAACTATGGAATCTGTGGGTGTTCCTTTTTTGTAAATTTAGTCCCCTAGGCCCGAAAAAGGGTTAAAATGATACCTGAGAGTAATCTTCTAGAGAAATAAAGTTCCATAGAGTATACCTTTGTTCATACAGTTGACCGTCTGGACCTAAAAAGGGGTAAACTACCACCAGACAGATGTGATTTCAAATTTTAGTTTAACGAGCGTGAAAGGCCACAAGATCACTCGACAATATTTTCATGTTTAGAGGGTCTAAAAAGGGCTTAAAAGAAGACTCGTTATATCTTTTGGGAGTCTTGAGGGTGAGCTCAAGAGTGAAAAAGAATCATGCAAATGAGGCTCAAACTCTTAATCAGGAAAAACAACAAGGACTCCCGAGCCTATAGTGATTCGAGTTAGCATGGACACCATAATGCAACCAGGATATACCTAGGGCATCCATGTTCTAGTAAGCTCTACCACCAACTTGCGACACTTCTAAAGCAATAATGATGGTTCTGTGTTGCAACCTGATGGGATCGATCCTATGGCAAAGGAAAAAAAACAATGAGATACAAAAGTCAGGGTATAAACCTAACCTACATGCTCAAGTTGATCCTCGGAAAAAATTTCCATGGACCGTCAAAAATTACCCAAAACTCCCAAAAAAATGTCCCGATACCCGATCATACCCCCCCCAATGCAACTCATGAATCACTCTAAATAGTTTTTGGTTTGAAAAACATGATAAAGGAGGCCAAAAAAGTGACAAAAAGAGGCCAAAAATTCTATAAATAGAAGCTGACAGTTCATTATCATCATTGCTGATTTGGAAATTGACTCTGGAGCCAAAAAATCCCCTTTGATAAAAGCGGTGATTCCAGGAGCTACAGTGGATGAAACGACCATATGTCTGGACCAAGTAAGTACAAACTCCCTTATCTTGCATGTTAAGCTTTTACTTTTGCATTGGGTTCCATTTTTTAGGGGGGCGTCGACCTTAAAAAGGTTGGCCATAGGTCCACGTGGGTTGTCTCAAGACATGTCATGTGTACATTCGATCAGAGTAAACTCTGCACACGTGTACACGTGACTGTTAGTGTTACAGCCCGCGTGGACCCCCTTATTGAATGAAAAAAGCTTAAAAACAAGGATTAACCCTCCTGAACCTTGATGTTTTGTAAGATGTATGTCCACTGAAGAGAAAGAGAGAATGAGGAGGTAAGTAAGTTGGTCGGGGAAGATCCCAATGTCGTGGCTTCCTTGATGCAATGTGGGTTTCTCAAGTTCTTCTTATGTCCTTCTATGCAGGCACAAACTCGGCTACTTAATGCCTTGGTTGACTACTGGCAACTAGATGCAAAGGCATTCATGTTAGAGGGGCAATCACTGGTGCCCACGACTGAGGACATATATTTTTTGACTGGCCTCTCTAGGAGAGGGGGACCAGTCAACTTTCGGACTTTTCCTTCGGGGCCGCATAACATAGTGTAATTAATAGGCCTTTACAGTGCGGTTGATACAGACCGCTCGAGCTCACAAGTGCCCATAAGCAAGATTATTGACTTATCGCTACAGGCGATAGTATTGCTTATTGGGCGAATCACTAGTTCTGTGGCTCTGCATCAGGAATCCCGGGCACAGATGAACTATGCAGTCTAGTGCTTAAATGCACAAATATTTGATTGGAGCACCACATTGTTAGAGTGTATGAAGAGGCAGTTGATAGATTGTTGATTGTGTATGCAGAGGAACTTCGGGTTTGGGACCATTCTATGCTCTTTCTTCTTTGAGAGAGTTCTGAGCTTTAGTCCTCGAGTAGTGGTACGAGGCCATCAAGCCTCTCTTCCTACTATGTGTATATGGGCAGTGTTACTGTCACGACAGGGTGGTGGAAGGACCAATGAGTCCTTTGATGATGACTTCTTCGCGTGGTTGTTGCAACAGATCCCGGTTATAGAGGATTACCCCTATGTCGAGATTGATTTCTTGAGAGACCCTGAGATACCAGTACCTCTTGGTGAGGAGCGAGGAGAGATGGGTAAGTTTACTTCATTGTTTTTTTTTTTTTGTGAAACATATGTAATTTTTATGTTGTTTTTGTTATATATCATTTTTTTTTATATACCAGAGTATTTGATGGATATGTGTTTGTTGCATGCAGATGTGGGACAAGTGCAACCTGCGAACTATGCCCAGAACAGGTGTCGTCCTCGGCCAGGGGCCGCACCTGCCGTCACAGGGGGACCAACAACAACAGGGGATCTTCTAGCTGGGGAGGCTTATAGGGTGTTGAGACGAGTCAAGCGGAACTTTACTAGGCTCACTTGCATGGTCCCTATGGCAGATATTGAGGACCTGCCACCATCAATGCAGCCTCATGTAGTGGGGGCACCACGGACGTGGTTCAGATTGTTTTGGCGTTTAGCCAACATTGTAGATCAGTACAACAGGGCCCACAGGCCCTGATTTTAGTTAGGCTTTTCGCGTGCCGAGAGCACTACTTGTATATATTTTTTGAGGGCATAAGCCTCGTGACTCATTATTGGTCATATTTTTTAGGCGCTTGCATCCATCTATGTACTCTGGTGACTATGATGTTATATATGGATTTTTATGTATTTTTGTGTCTTATGGATCATTTTTTTTTTAAATGTATTTACATGTTTATGTGTATGTCCTTTCATATGTGTGCAAGATGCCAATCTAAAATTTGATTAGATAGGGTATCTGTAATTTGGCTTAAACTCCTATGAACATGAAAATATGTAATATAATCAAAGTTTTGTTCTAAGAGATGTACCCTAAGGAATCGTCGATGTAGCGTCGGATCATGAACACGGTAGACTCTATTTAACTGAGACACAACTAGTTGAGCGTCGAGGTAGACCCGAAGATGAGAGATACCAAATGAAAAGACATCAAGAAGAAACTCAATAACTGCACTATACTCAACGACATTATTTGGGGTGTCACCTAAGCATATACCTCCGGAAGATAATAACTAGCCTCAAGGTGTAAAAATTACCCAAGCTGCAGAGGAAAGCCTCCAAGTGTGCCAGCTAGCACCATCTGCGTACCCAATGAACACCTCGAGTTCACTTGACATCTGCCACAATGATGAAAGATACATCAAAATGACACGTCCATAACACTAAAAAACTAGAAAGTAATAGTACAAAGACTATACATATGTTACAAAAGTTACCCATGGTGACCTGCCTATGAGGTAGAGTCCATTTCTAGGCTCTGCCAAAGCATTCCCTTCAAAATCAACCAGATGATAAGCGCCTTTTTTTAGAACCTCCTTTATGATGAAAGGTCCGAACCACATGGGTTTGAATTTCCTGCCCCCAGGGGGTCCTTATCTTGGTCATAGACCAGGACAAGGTCGCCTTCAGTGAAAATACGAGGACGAACGAACCTATCATATTGACACTTGACTTTATGTTTGTGAGCCTCATTGGCCAGGGCCGCATCACGACGTTTCTCATTAAGCTGCTCCAGGTATAATAATTGCTCTTCAAGTGGAGAAGTGTCTGGCAACAATTGTACTTCGAACTTTAGAGATGGGATCTGACATTCGATAGGCAAGACTGCCTCCAGCCCGTAAATGAATTGGAAAGGTGAGAAACCAGTTGTAGTCTTAACAGACGTTCGGTAAGCCCATAATGTCGAGTATAACATCAAATGCCAATTTGACTTGGCTGAGTTGATTGTTCACTGTAGAATGGTCTTAAGAGTTTTGTTCACAGCTTCCACCTGACCATTTGCTTGGGGGTAGTAGGGTGAAAAATGTTCCTGCCGTAACCCAAGCTTTGACGTTAACTTGGTCATCATCTAGTTTTGAAAGAGACTGCCATGGTCGGTGACAATCTCCCTTGGGACGCCGAACCTTGCTATTATCTGGTTGAATAAAAAGAGAGTTGCAGTCTCTCCATCATCTTTAAACGTTGGCATAGCTTTGACCCACTTTGTGAATTAGTCTATGGCTACGATGATGTAACGATGCCCCCTTGCTGAAGGAGGGTTGCATGTAGTATAATCAATCCCCCACTTGGTGAAGGGACCAACTGTGATGACAGGAAACATGGGAGCGGGATGTTCCCTCATCTTCCGAGAGAAGATTTGGCATGGGTGGCACTTCTTGACCGATTCGATACAATCTTTGATTAGTGTCATCCAAAAGTAACCTACTCGTAGAATCTTTTGGGTTATTGCCAACCCAGACAAATGACTACCACAAGCTCCGGCATGGCAATCGTTAAGCACGATAACTGCTTCTTCGTGAGTGAGACATCGGCGCAGGATGCAATCTACACCTCTCCGATACAAGGTATCATTGAGTATGAGATAATTCTTAGCTTGATGGCATATGCCTCGATGCTCATCACAAGAATATGAGGTGGGGCACTTCAAAGTCTGGAGATAGATAAGTATTTCTCTGTACCAGGGATCTGAAGAGGTGATTAAGAACATATCTCCTCTGATAGGCGACTCTTCGGGCACAAGATCACCTGACTCAACCAGAAGTTCCGAAATAAGTTCTGCGAAGACCAGTGACTTTTTGGATTTTGCTGAAATGAAATCTAAGTCAAACTCCTGGAGGATGACTATCCATCTACTAATCTTTCTGCCTATTACCCATCATGTCAACACATACTGAAATGGATTCACGACAACAATGACGGTGGTCTTGCGAAACATAACATAATGACGGAACCGTTGGACAACATGGATTGCTGCCAACACAAGTTTTTCAATACGAGAATAGTTGAGTTCCGGTCCTACGAGGCCTCGGCTCAGGTAATAGATCACATATTTTGAGAACAAGTCATCTTCCTGAGATAAGACCATGCCAATGGTTGACTCTGCTGTAGCCAGATATAATAAGAAATCCTTGTTATAGTTAGGTGGCTGGAGCAGCGGGGTAGTTGTGAGGGCATGTTTCAATGTCGGGAAAGAGTGTTGAGCAACATCGTCCTAATAAAAAGGAACGTCTTTCTTCAGTAAGCGCATAAATCCTTTGGTGATCTCGACATAGTTAGCGATGAAGTGTCTTAAAAAATTTTTATTGCCCTGTAGACTCTGAAGTTGAAGGATTGTGCGTGGGGCGGCCAACTGAATTATTGCCTCAACCTTGAGAGGATTGACCATGATCCCTGTTGTTGATACTATGAAACCTAACAAACGTCCTGATTGTATGAAAAAGCTGCACTTGTTTAGATTCAAGTGAATCTGGAAGTAGCGACAATGCTCAAAGATAAGTCGGAGGTGTGTGGGATGATCCGTTCTATTGTGAGATCGAGATGCTAAATCATCTAAATAGGCCTCGACTATATGCTTGAGGTCATGGAAAGAAAAAGACATGGCCTGCTGAAAGGTGGCTCCAACATTTTTGAGACCAAAAGGCATCTTACGATATGTGAATGTACCCCATGGACAGATGAATGCTATTTTTTGCTGGTCTTCGGGTTTGATCTGTATTTGGTTATATCCCAAAAAACCATCCATGAAAGAGAAGGCTTCGCAACCCGCACATTCATCAATTATCTGGTCAATTAATGGTGTGGGGAAATTATCTTTGGGACAGGCCTTGTTCAAATCATGGAAGTTTTTACATACACGAATTGAGCCTTGTTTTTTATTGACTGGCACGAGGTTTGACACCCATTAGGTCAAATGGATAGGATAGATAAAATTAGATTTTAGCAGTTTCTTAACTTCAAACTTAATGGCTGCTGCTTTCCTAGGGTTAACTGGATGAAGCTTCTACTAGATAGGCTTGGCATCTAGATAAGTTGTGATTTCATGTTCAACTATTTTTGGATCGATCCCTGGCATTTCCTCGTAAGACCAGGAAAAAACGTCAAAGAATTCTTTAAATAGATCTGTGTAGATTTGAATCTCTTCGGGGGAGCAGTCAGCTCCGACAAAAACATTCTCCATGATACCAGGGGTTCTGGAGATATTGATCGGTATGGTTTCAATGATGGTTGCCATATTACCCTCAGCATAGACATTGTGTATAGATAAGGGATTAATAGAACAAGTCCCATCTCCAGTCATAGTCAAGGTGAATTCTCTGGCCTCGATTCTACTTAACTCTAGGAGAAAGTATGATCTATGATGAAGATCATCCCAGGGTTTTTCCGGACTAGTAATTGCTTCAATTACTGCTTCGTCAGAGGGCAAGACTAAGTCTAACGAATTAGTGTTAGTGAGAGAACCTTGAGCCCAAATAGGCTCTATAAGCGGATCGAACTCTTGTGCAGGAGTTGGATCTGGGTTGGCTGAAGCTTGCTGGACTAAAGAGTACGCTACTTCAACTGCGGACAACGGCATGGACATGCCCGGATGCCCTGTCCCCTCCATCGTGGCCTATGGGGAAGGAATTATCCACATATCGATGAAGTAAGTTGTGTGAAATGACGAAACTTGGAAAATCTCAACCTTATGGTGGTCAGATATAAACTTGACATCGCCTTGAGGGGGCGGGTAATCGAAGTTACCCATCAAATATGGGCACAAACCAACCCCTACGTTGACTACGCCTGGTTGAGGATTATCAATCATCAGGACCGCGGACACCCCCAATGAAGGGTCAGATCTAGAGAAAGACAATTGATCAATGGTCACAATCCGGTCCTCGTGTGGAAACAACAAGACCTGGAAAACTGTAGAAACCACTGCTTGCATGGCATAAGTCCAACTCCTTCCTAACAAAAGATTGTAGTCGAGAGACGTGTTGACTACCTCTACCTCAACGCACACAGTCTTCCCTCCCAATTGCATGGGAAACAAGGGAATGATACCATGTGGTTGGAACGAATGACTGTCGAAAGCAGTGAGAAGAGTGGGCGATGAAGACAAAACGGGTTGGCCAATGAAATTCTAACATGCCAACGACATAACGCATGTCAAGGCACCCTCATCAACCACCGTGCGAAAAATATTTTGAGTAAAAATTTTCGTGGGGTGAGCCACTACTATCTGAAACGCTATGTGGTAAGGCAGATGAGGTTTTAAGTCAGTTGTATCTAGCATGATGGTACCCGAATTACAAGTCTCGGTAGATCCTAGAGTGGTTAACAAAGCTTTCCTCTGGTAAGGGCAACTTTGGAGGACCTCCAAAGCGGACATCGCACAAGGGGTTTGAGACAAATCTTCCACCACAGAATAGTTATGGGCGGCCCTTGCATTTGGGTTGTGAGAATCTTTTTTGAATGTGCCTTTTGGGATGTGTGTCATTGTTTTTCCCAAATTATTCTCAATCTGTAGAGGAAGAGATGGGAGTTCGACTTCTTTTCCCTTCTCAAAAGTGCTTGGTTTATTGTAGTCATGTGCTCTAGTGGATATGAAATAATCACCCTTCATCATATATACATTTGTGGATGAGGGATTGTTCGAAGACGAAGAGGGTCCTTGACTGCCCCCTTCCGTGCTTGTAGAGTCTTGGGTTAGGTTTTGTCCATGTTGAAATGGATTGGTTAACACAGTAGGTTGTTGCTGTGTCACAAACTTTTGGGCCTCTGCAAGCTAGGGACATAGGTGGGTCGGGTGGTCTTTCCGCACACAGGTTGCACGGATACCTCACCTTTCATTTTTCAGTGTTTCCCCCGCCAACATTATCAGTGGGTTTCTTATCCCCCTTACCCTTCTTTCGTTGTTTTTTCTTTCCTTCAGGCTGCTGGGTGGACTTTGGATTTGTCAATTGTACTGTGTGTACATCCGACGTTTTAGTAGGGGGAGCGACCAAAATAGTAGTTTGGCTGGTCGTTGTGTGTTGTATGGACAATTGTTGTAACTGATTCGTCAGTTGCTCAACAAACTTTGTTTGTGCTGAACCTACAATGCCATCGGCATGTGGTCTAGCTCTCTGTCTGGTTTTATCAAGTATTGAGCGTGGCGCATTTGGCAAGATCTCGTATAATAAACTAGACTAAGAATAGATGAGCTCAAGTTGTTGAGCTCTCATGATGGCGTCTTCTTCGAAAAATAGTCCTGAAGTCGCGACGTCTTTGGATAGCTGTGGGAACAAAGACTTAAGGAACTACTCAAGCAGGAATGCTGGTGGGACTGGTACCTTAATTAAACTCTTCCAGCGTCTCCATTCTCGAATGTGATCAGAGATATGGTCTACTTTTGTCTGTGTGAAATTGGCCAGCAATTCTATGCCGGCGTCGTATCTCACAGGTAATTGGAAATGGTTTAGGAAGGCCATTGTCAATTCGCCGAAGGAAGAGTATCTTGAGTGGTTGAGCTCAATGTACCATTTCGCGACACTCCCAATGAGAATACGTTGAAACAATCACAACTGTATGGAGTCATCTTTCAATGAGTTAGATGAACACCAAAGGTGGAAGGTAGTCACATGATCGCCTGGATCTTCGTTAGGCTTGTCTTCGAACTTTGGTATGTCCGAAGGAAACTTCATCGGCATAGGAGGCCAATGCGGATAGTGACAGATAGGGTCATTCAACAACCTTGTCAAGTCTGGCAAATGCAAGGTTGCCAGGAAAGGTAGTTTGGGTTGTTGGTGATAACCTGGGAAAAAGGGGCCTAGAGTTTAATTGGCACTAGGTTGCCAGGAAAATTTCGGCTGCTGGCCATGGTTCTGGTAAAAACTGTGGCCATGGCCAGCGTATGGATTATGCGTGTGAGGAGACATCATCAGCTGATTCCCAAAATAGGACGTAGATTGATGGGTGTGCATTACATTCAGAGGACTTTGGGAAGGATTGCCCCATGCCAATCCCGTAGGGATGGGCATAGTTACTTGTCCTAGGTTCCATTGACTGTGGAAATAATTTCCCTAGATTGGCATTCCTGACGAAGGAATGGATCCCTGCCAAGAATTTCAAGGCCTTGATGTAGAAGAAGTTCTTGGGTTTTCCCCCTGTGCAGAAATAGTACCCTGCATAGGAATAGGTTGTCTGAAACTGAGGTTGCCCCAGTCGGGAAAGTAGCTGACGAAAAGGCATTGTTACCAAACACACTGAACAAAGAAAATGGTGTCAAACCTACTAACATATTATGCGAAGGTGGTCCTTGACTCCCTACTCCAAGTAAACTATGGTGTGCAGGTGGCCCGACGGATTGCTGATGCATGCCACCGAGCGAAGGGGACTAAAGAGGTATATGACCTCCCCCATAAGGGAAAGCATTAAAAGGAGTAGGAGTGCCCCCCATGTGACCTTGCAGAGAAGCGTTAGAGCTCCTTGCCCCCAGACCTGAACTCTGTGAAGTGGAGTAAGAAAGTACATGACTTGTACCTAAACTAGGCATCATGTATGAGAACGGAGGGTCTGTTGCACTTGGTGGGAAAGGGGTTATGGCCACCACCATAGATGGGATCAGACCACTATGCAAGGTAGAGGCGATTGAGACCATGGTGGCTCGGACCGGTGATGGTGGGTTAGGAGGTGAAAACTTTCCTGTGGTGACAACTGTAGTGGGAATTGAAGAATTCCCAGAAGGAGTAACAACATCTGTTTCCATTGCTGCGTGAGACACTATATAGCACTCGTAAGGGTGAATCAATACGATGATGGGTGTCGAAAGATCAGTGGTTGAGGTTTCAGGTGGACCAAGAGTTGTCGCTCCAAAGTCTAAAACAGTCGATTCCTATGGATGTTAATTGGGCACAATTTCTTGTGACTCGGTCGCTTCAAAAGACCCTTGTTGGTCTAGCTTTCGCCTTAGTGGTGGCAGGGGTGGCTCCAGTGTAACCGGTGATAGGCCTTGAAGCCTTCGTGACTGATGGAGCTCATGATCCTCCACTATGTGAGAAGATCAAAGAAACTATAGGGTTGTCTAACCGTTCAAAAACAACATACACTAAAAAGTCCTTACAAGATAAGACAAACAAACACTAAACTAATTGGAAGAACAATTACAACAACCAACACTAGAGAAACTTATCGGTGCAAGTGCAACTTGAACATGGAAGCACCCTCCGGGTATACTTTGCAAAGCATGGCCCGATGTCTGTCCTAGGTATCGCAGTATACCCTTGCAGTCACCTGTGTATGTCCCTAAAAAGATAGGCAACTAGGTTGCCAGCGCGCGAACAGTCACCAGGCAGGTACAGTCGAAAGTCAGGTAGAAGACAATGAGTAGGGTATCGAGCCCGAAACTTGTCAAGGGTATCGAAAGAAAATGGTCTGGAAGACAACTGAGGACCTCGAACGGATTCGAGACCCACGAAGCCCTGTGGCAAATGCAATCGATGGAATCCCAAAACAAGCCCTCTATATGTGTTCTCCACTACGATTGGTCCAACTTTGGAGGGGTTATCTCTGCTACCTTTCCGCATGCGACCTCGTGTTTATCCCCTGTGTTAGAGGGGGTCCTGGATAACTTTCACGATACTGGACTTTGACACTTCCTAACTCAGACTCTAATGTTTGATGTTAATGGCCTTGAAGATTTTTCTCTCCAACCTAATTCAAGGCCCTAACCCTAAACTAGTTGGTTGACCCTACAAACACAAAAAGTCTAATGAATTTTAGATTTAGCGTTAATTTTATGGCTTGTCTTACGTCAAAGGCTATGAAAGTGAGACTAGTGATGTTTGAAAGATGAAAGTAAAATAAACAAAAAGCTTTGGAAACAAAAACTTTTCTTTAAACAACTTTTCAAACTTTAAAATTTTTCTAAGATCTTTGAACAACAAACTCAAAGCAGGATTTCACTCAACTACGAGCTACTTATGATCTAAGTAAACTGTCAAGAACTTATGAAAGCAAAGAATTTTCCCTGGTTACTAATGCAAAACAACACTTTTTAACCAATCAAAGAAACAAAAGTTTTTTTTCTATTTGAATGCTCACAAAGCAAAAAAGGAAAAATACCAACAAGTCAAAACCAAGAAAAATTTTCTGGCCTAAGCGCAGATCGCAAAGAGTTACGTCAAAAATCACACACAAGAAAATTTTAAAAACTAGACTCTCACACTTGTCTAAAAACCCTATAACAGAAAATTTTGAGGAAAAACTTCTAAACAAAAAAGAAATCTATTGCTGTGATCAAACCTAAGTTACTGACCGCTATGACAAAGATCCAAAAACTTGAACAAATCAAGGAAAACTTCATAGAACAAACCAATCCGAGGTGAAACCTAAGCTACAGACTGCAAGCAACAAAGACTAGAAAGAGTTCTAGAAAACCCCCAAGAAGGACTACTTTTGACAGGGAAGAGGATGACTACCTCTTTAAAAACAATTTTCTGGAATCTACATCCGATTGTCACTTCCTCAGCTAGCATGTACATGCAGGTTGTGAGAATGCAGGGTGCGGGTACACGCATGTAAACCTTATACAGGCCGTGTGTACCTCTATGGGTCTTGAAAAAAAAAAAAGTTACAGTCAAACAAAGAAACATAGATAACTGGTATAGAAGACCAGAATCTCTGTTAACTCAGACTTTTGTAGAAACTTTAAAAACAGGAAAATGAAATCAGTTCTTAAATATACCCAAAAATATCCCCAGGAACCCTAGAGACTTCCCCAGTATGGTCACCAATTCTGTTGTGAGTGGGAAATACCTCTACGAACTAGCACTTAGGGTTAGATTATGCATGCAGAAAAGACCTAAAGATCTCTACTTTCTACTGTCGTCCCAGACCTAATCCCCATTATTCTTAAGCAAATACATAGTTAAATGAGCATACCTTATTACATGCGTTTGATGTAGATCCCTCCTTACGCTTGATCGTTTTTAGATTGCAGCTCTCCTCCCAAGGATGACTTGCATTCACATAAAAAAAACAACAAACTCCACATGCATTTGATCTATAGATTAATGGGTTAGAGATTTCAATAAACAAGTATACAATAAATCACAAAAACCTCATATGGTGGGACAAGAAAAGTATCTCTTTATTATTAACTTCAACAAATCAACTTACAATAATGAAGTCGGTCGCTGCTCCACGAACCTGGTCCTGGGCTCCTCTTCTACTGTCCTCCAACTTCTTTGCTCTATTTTTCTCTTTACATAAGGAAGGCTAAAGGGTTGGGACAAAGGGAATATGCAATTGGGTATAGTTTCTTTACTATGATTCTCCTCTTCCAAATGGGACCCCTAACCCTTATTTTATATGCTAGAAGAAGCTAAGTATTTGGGTGAACCCTCGACCATGCATGGTTGGAAGGTTTAGTTAACTCACCCAAAGTTGTGTGTTCCGTCGACAACTTTCATTTTTTTATGCTTTTGTAGGTACACACAGACGGTTTTGGGTCAGCGAGCGTGTACACGTGTGCAGTAATAGAGCAGGGCGCATGGGCCTTTATAAAAAGTGTTTTTAAGAAGAGTTGTTCAACAATGTTTTGGCAAATAAGGAATTTGAGATGGCATGGTGCCAAGTAATCTTGTATGGTGCAAATTAGGGTTATAACACAAAGGTCCTATGATAAGTTGGATCCCGAGTGATATTGATATCATCTGTCTAGTTGAAACTTGGGAGCATGAGGAGTCTAAGGTCCCTAACATGGAAGGATTTGTCTTGTGGTCGGCATGGAACAAAAATCCCACCGTAGAGGGATATGAGGCATAGCTTGTTATATTAGAAAGAGCATTTCTTCTCACATTCAACTTCATAAGATTGATCCCATTAATCAATATATTTGGATAAAAATTTCAGACATCAATGCTAAGAAGATGTATATAGCAATTTGTTATTTTGCACCTATTAATTCTACTTTTTATAAGAAAAATAATCTAGATAAAAATTGTCCCTATAATAATTTAGAACAAGATATTTATAATTTGAAAAATGAAGGTAATATCCTCTTGCTAGGAGACTTTAATGCTAGGACTACAACTAAACAAGCTACTCTTTTAAGTAATGAATCCAACCATAATCCTTTATGGCTAGATGAGGACCTTGTTTTATCTAATAGCTACAAAAGAAGCTTTGAAGACCTAATTGAGAATTTGTTTGGTATTGAGTTAGTCAAGCTTTGTAGCTCTCAAGACCTAATAATTTGCAATGGAGTAATGAAGTGGCCAAACTCCAACCAGATGAACTGTATTCATGGGCTAGGTAGTATTGTTGTAGATTATGTGATATCTGATATTCCTGTTTCCAACCAAATAACAACTTTTGACCTTTTAAATGACCATGAGCCTAATTCTGATCATAAACCTTTAACCCTAACTCTAAAATTTTCCATGCATAGGAGCACCATTGAAGAGAATTTTGATAATCAGAGGAATTTGCGCTTTGACAAAAATAAAGTTGACATTTTCTTAAAGGATTTAAATAGTAAATTAAACCTCATAACTTATAAGGACAACATTGAAGAACTCTATCATAATTTTACAACTACCCTTTCCGCTTCTATTAACAAGTTCTCCTTCAAGGTGTCCTATAAAAAGAATAATAGAACAACCAACCCTTGGTATGATAAAGAATGTAAAATTGCTAGGAAATCCATTAGGGATGCTTTTGGTGAGCCCTTAAAACTCGATAAGATCAATACGTACAAAGCCCTAATTAAAAGGAAAAAAATATACTATATCAATAAAAGGCAAGAGCAACTTTCACAACTATACAAGTTGGATCCTAAGAAGTTTTGGAGCCAAATTCTAAAACACAATACTAAAGAAAATAATAGGATTCCCTTCAGGGACTGGAATTCCTACCTTAAAAGTCTTTATGAGTTCCCTAATGCCATGGACACCATTCCTATTGTCCCTACAAAGGAAGAAGATTTTTCTTTAGATGACATAGAGTTCGGGGTTAAGCGACTCACAAATGGGAAAGCTAAGGACATTGAAGGCTACCAAGTTGAAAATTTTAAAATCAGAGGGTCAATCCTTATCCCTCACATACACAAGCTCTTCAATTTAGCAGTCAAGCAGGGCTTCCCTAAACCATGGACGCAAAGCCTCGTTGTTCCTATTTTTAAAAATGGGGATAGAAACATTCCCTCTAATTATAGGACCATTATGATTAGCCATATTTTAGCCAAGCTTTATGGAATTATTTTGGAAAATAAGATTAGCCTTTGGCTAGAAAGTCATGGTAAAAGAGCTAAAGGCCAGACCGAGTTTAGGAGATATCATTCAACTGTGGACCATCTT
The DNA here is from genome assembly GCA_900067695.1 of Picea abies. Classification (NCBI taxonomy): domain Eukaryota; kingdom Viridiplantae; phylum Streptophyta; class Pinopsida; order Pinales; family Pinaceae; genus Picea; species Picea abies. The sequence goes on from CBVK0101167805.1 coordinate 26,251, forward strand.
GTTACCTTTAGGATCATTGCAGAGGAGTTTCGCAATACTAAAACCAATCTTTTTTGTTGTTTTGTTGACTTTAGAAAAGCTTTTGACATGGTTCCTAGGAAAAACCTTTGGAATAGGTTCGAAGAGATAAAAGTGCCTCTTGAATTGAGGGCTGCTCCAATAAGAATGTATGAGAAATGTCTGTATATTGTTTGATTTATATTTAGATATATTTAATAATAATAATTAAAAATATGTGTATTGATTGATTTATAATTTTAAATTATAAAAAATATTTAATGATAATAATTAAAAATGTGTATTGGTTGATTTATAATTTTAAATTATAAAAAATATTTATGTTGTTTGATTTATTTTTAGATAATAATAATATTAAATATTGTTTTATGATTAATTTTTTATTTTTACTTTAAAATATTTAAAATAAAATAAAAAATTATGTTTATTATCAAAAAAACTAAAAAAATATAATTATAATAAAATTAATTTTTTAATAATTTAATAATTAATTTTTTAATATATTTAATTAAAAATAAAATTTACTGGAAAGAAAATAAAAAATCAAATCAAATAATAGTAATTTAAAAATGGAAATTGTATATTGCTTTTCAGTTAACAAATGGAGCTTACGTCACACAACTCAGTCATAAAAATTCAAATAATCCGCCATTCAATGGTAAAAGCTTGGCTCATAAAAACTCAAATAATCCACCATCCAAAGTAAAAACTTGGCTCATGGACGACGTGAAAATCCAATGAAAGTGCTCTTCAGGGTGAAAATCGAATTCCAGGGTAAAAAATCTGAAGTGCTTTTTGTAAAGAATTCCAAAATGGTTGTAATCTAAATATGCTAGCTTTTGTGTTCTGGTAACATCGAATTCCGTGTGCGGTTAATTGCTTTTGTAGTTTCCTACTTAATTGTTTAAACTAATTAAATTTATAAATTTTTATAATGAAACATATTAAATAAAGGAAGAGAAAATACAAAGTACACATAATTTAATTTAAAGCAGAGGGGTGTAATATTTCATTGTTTTTATTTAAAATTTTTAAATATATATATAAATTAGTCTTTATTATTTATTTGATTATTAATTATGTAATTTTAATTGATTAAGAGTTTTTAGTCTTCATAAGTGAAAATAAAAAAATTAATATAAATTTATTTTTATTATTTATTTGATTATTAAGTAAATATTATTTTAGTTGATTAAAAACTAGTATATATTAAAAGTTATAGAAATAATTAAATTACTTTTATAAATATATAAAATTATGATTAAGTATTTAATATTAGTTTAAATTACTTTTATAAATATATAAAATTATGATTAAGTATTTAAGATTAATTTAAGTGAAAATTTTAAAATAAATATAAATTTGTTTTTATTATTTATTTGATTATTAAGTAAATATAATTTTAATTGATTAAAAACTAGTATATATTAAAATTTCTAAAAATAATTAAATTATTTTTATAAATACATAAAATTAGATTAAGTATTTAAGATTGGTTTAAGTGAAAATTTTAAAATTATTTTTATTTTTATTATTTACACCCAGTACTCGCGTGAATGGTCCGGATGAGAATCGAACATGAGACTTCATTTTACAAATTTCCTTCCATTTACACGGCCCTTGCCAATCCATCTACACCCGTGCGGGCATTTTTATTATTTATTTGATTATTAAGTAAATATAATTCTAGTATATATTAAAAGTTCTAAAAATAATTAAATTACTTTTATAAATATATGAAAATATGATAAGTATTTAAGATTGGTTTAAAATTATGTTGATTTTTTATATCATCTTTTCAAAATTAAATACATTTTTCTTTTTTTAATTTAAACATTATTCATTTTTTTATTAAAAAGTTAATCATTTAATACTATTTTTTATTTTTCTTAAATTATTTTTTCAAATTAATATTAGCATTCACATATCATAAAGATATGGATATTAGAATTCTTGTAGACCTCCTCGAAATGGAGCCACCGAGGGTGCTTTTCCAGTGCTAGTTTTTAAAGGGAGTTTGTCATTGAATTGAATTGTCTATGGACATGCCTTCATCCATCTGAATTGAAGTTTTAGTTCTTGAATATTCACCTTCCATGACCTTTAGTTGAGTGCTTCCAGTTGAGACTTCCCATCCATCTAGTCTATGACAACCCTCGAGTCACCGACCACCATTAAATATTGAATGTGACATCCATTTGCAATAGAAAGGAGGCCCCATAATCCAAGAAGTTCTGCCTTAGTGTTAGTTCCAACACCAACATCAAAATGTGCTTTGAAGAAATGTTGGGTGTTAAACTTCAATACAATTCCTACCCCACAAATGCCTCTTTACGCGGCACCATAAAAAAACCCAATAAAATTATTATCAAAATAAAATGGTTCAAAGTGAAATCAAAACATTCACCTTTGTTTGGAACAAGAAAATTCTTGATAGCCAACTCTATTCTTGAGTTGGTGGTGGCATCATTTCTAGCCCAATCCTTAAACAATATTTTGTTCCTATAATGCCAAATTCCCCCGAGCACAAGAAATGGACTACCTTGTGTCTAGGAGATGAAATAAACTAGTTGTGAATATTTCCTTCTAAAGTAGGCCTATTTCAAGATCCCTCTAATTTTAGTTGATTACAGACATCTTCCCTAATAGATTGTGAAATTGAACACTAAACAAACAAATGCATTGTAGAGTCTTCTTCGTTCAAGAAGAGAGCACCAACTGAGGGCCCTATACCCCCCAGAGCTTGTAATTTACCCTAGTGAGGACATGATCCTTTAAGTAGAGCCACATAAAGAGGATTAAATTGTATGGAAGCTTAACTTTCCACAATGCTTGGTACCACCAAACCAGATCCTCCACCACATCCTGAGTTGTAAGATCATCATAAGCTAATTTGGCAGTCATTGTTCCCAATGAATAATTCCATGACTAGATTAACATGTATGGATCACTTTTAATAGTAACACCACTATTCCTTAACATTTCCAAATATCCAGACCATTCAATAGCCAACTCACCCTCCAATCCAAGGTCCACTATTGAAAGCCAATCTTGTGTATTGGAAGAATTTAAAGAAGATGTGTATGTAATATGTGTGAAGGAATATACTTGGTGAGATCGGAAGAG
>CBVK0101167806.1:0-20601 GCA_900067695.1 Picea abies
GCTCTTCCGATCTCACCTAGCACACAGCTACACTTACCCAACATACCTGCCATGTGGGCCTTATTTACTACATTTAGCCTCATTACATCATTACTAGCACATGCCTACACCTACACAAGGTTGGCTTCATTAACATTGTAGGCCTTATTTCATCATGAGGTTGTTACATAATAAAAATGTGTTTTTTCCATCCAAGGGTCCAATTTGAGTGAGTTGTTATGGTAAGATGATAAATATCAAATGTACATCTTTATCCTTGAAAATGTTTAGAAATTCAGGGAAATTTACTTAGAAGTATCAAATTTTACTTTCATAAATGCTGTTTGGTTAATATACTCTCTCCAGATTAACAACAGGTTAGCAGCTTATACAAAAGTGATTACAGATGCAGTATTTCCATGTGTAGTAGGATGGAATTTGATGGGGAGGCAACTTTGCTGCAAGATAGTTCATGTTTAAGGGTCTTCTCATGCAGGTTTTTGACATAATTAGGAGCTAGTTCATGTAAATTGAAAGCAATTAGCAAGAGGAGGTGCCAATCAAGTTAACAATATGATGAATGGAAATGGAAGTCTGGGATGTAGAAGGTGGAATGAAACTGAAATAAGGAATCAAAGCAAAGAGAATAATTCATTTGAGTAAACTTGTGAAGATTACAGACTTTATTATAACATTCGAAGAGCTCACTCATGAAGATATATGTTTCTAGTAGTTTTCACTTGCTTGAGGGAAGCCACAACCTACAGAGTAGTTCTATATTTATAAAGTTTATGGGTTTGGTCCAGTGGTCAGAGGTTTCTACTTCTTAACCAGTAGCTGTGATTTGAATCTCTGGCAGTCTCCTCTCACACATACAGTATACACCTTAAGCGTGCATTTACTGGAGCAATTTAGGATCCCTTTTTGACATATTCTAGCAGTACTTTAGCCCTATTATACATTGTTCAGTCTCTCCACTCTCTATGATGCCATTTTTCTGCATTCTACAACTGTCTGCTTTTGTATTTTTCCACTTGTATTGTTTCTGCTTTCTATTTACTGAAGTCTACAATTTTAATCTCTTGGAAACTTTAGTTCATTGGGATTGTTTACCTCATATTTAGTTTGATATTTTTCTTTGTTACATTGGCACACCTCTTTGTGTTGTTTAGCCTTTCCCATCTCTATGATATCATTTTTCTACAGGCTACATCGTACAAATCTCTTCTGTGTATTTGCAGTTGTGTTGTTTCTATTGTTTGCAATTCTTTCAATGTTGCATAGGAACTTGTCCCCATTCCCAGGGAATACATCCCTATGTTTCCCTGCCCCTTGGGCCTTTGGCACTGTAGGGGAAGTCCCTGTTTGGAAGGGGATGTCCTTGAGGATTTGGGGACTTCCCTCACATCACCTAGATGTTTCCAGCCAAAAATGGGGAGGTCTGAGAGATGTTCTTTGATGGTTTTGGGGATCTCTAGATGCCCCCTATCCAAATCGCCATTGATGTGGCACTGGTTCTCCAAGAAAAATATTCATTCACTGGTTTAACATTAAGACCATGACAAATGGTATCTATGCAGTGTGTTCCAAAATAACTAAGTTGCGTGATATGGGGAAACGAGTACGGGCTGGAAACATGACCCCGAATTTTTTGGAAATGGGGAAACATGAGATCTATCTATCTATACATATTAATGTGCCATCTTTTAAATAACACAATTCACTGAAACTTTGAAAGAAAGCATAATGATTAAATGAGCAAGAACATTTAAATGACAGACATAAACGACAAGTGACAAGGACATTCAAATAACTACCAAGAAAACTTGCAACTCACAGGAAAACATTCAAATAATTACCAAGAAAACACACAGGAAATGGTTGATGAAGCAGCCCAAAACACCACAAAATACTTTCTGTAGCTATCCAAAAGACCAAATTGCTTGCTGCTCACCTAAACATGCAGGAAATGATGGCTGTAGCTGCCCAAAACACCATTCAGTGCTGGCTGTAGCTGCCTAAAAGACTGAAATTCTTCTTGATAGAATTGTCCTTGCTCAAGCTGCCCAAAAGAAAGAAATTCTTCTTGCTGGAATCACCTTTGCTCAAACGGTGAGGAAAAAATGTGAGTTTGTTTTTGTTTTTAGAGGTTTATAGAAGTGTCATTAATGCTTTATTAACCTCGAATTAGTGTTTAGAGTTGCCAATGTGGGTTTGTGTGGTCAAATCCAGTCAAGATCGCCCAAATCAGATCCTGAAATTGTACAGATCGTGAAACAGCCTTGAAATGCGAGTCGGCATTTCTGTATGCATTTCCAAGTTGTGAAACATAGAATGCGTTTCCATGTTTCAGTTATTTGCTGTATGTGGTATTGACCCTCAGGTCATGTTTCCTGCAACTTAGCAAAATACTATGTAGTATATCTTTGCAATGAAGGATAATTGCAACAACAATTTTGACTCCCATGTTTGGTAGGATTTTGTACCCTATATCTACTCTTTTTGTTTGTGACCCTAAGGGGAATGAATGGAAATAGCAAGCGGTGAAAGGAAAATCCATATAGGTCACAGTATGAGAGTGCTTAGGGTTTGAAGATTGATGACTTTGGTAATGGGAAGAAAGAATGTGATCAATAACCTGCAAAACAAACGTTAGAAACACTATCCAAAGACCAACGATCATGAAAGTAAACCCCTAAACACTAAGGGAAATGATAAGAAATCTTGCTGTCCAAACCCCTAAACACTAAGGGAAATGATAAGAAATCTTGCTGTCCCAAAAGTTGCAGCAGACTGTAATTTGTATCAGCAAGAAGGAAATGTTAACACCTGCAATAAATCACCGTCAAAACCAGCAAGTAATATCTTGAAACAAAAGCCCTTGATTAGTAGATAACATTTCAATATTCAAACAATAATTTTGACAGTTGAATGGGATATAAACCAAGTGTTATCAGCGATTTTATGACAGCCCTATATGGCTGTAACAAACTTTTGCTACAGCAGTGAATTCTACCCATTAAAATCAGCAAACAAATATTCCAATGAAAAGCCCTTATTTTGTAGATTAGTTTCCAATATTTGTATGCAACTTTCAGCAGTCAGAATTGAGAGAAAGACAACTTTAAGAGAGTGTTTTGCTTCATCCCTAATGGCTGTAGCGTTAATTACAGCAGTAAGTAAATACCCTCCAACCAAAATGCCTTGGCTAGGGAAACTAGCTTACGATGAGTGCAATCAAGCCAAATTAGAACGATTTCAAAATGAGTTTTTTCACGTATTCCAATGCAACAATTTATGTTCTCCAATGCAATTCAAACAATTTATCCTTCGGCAATGGAGTCAAATAATAGCTAAAAGATCAAGAGGGAGAGGCAACTTGAACCTTGGTTTTGAACCCTTACAAAACCAAGTCCTCCTTCCCTCAAGGTGTTCTAGTGATTTAAATTGAACTAGGGCAAGATCTTCTAGGTGTGTAAACCCTCTTACTTTCTAGAAGATCAACCCTAGCCAAGCCTTTACGACAGGGGTGTAGGCCCTTCTACTTCCTATAGCAAAGCTGGAACAATTCCAAGACAAACAATGAAAGATCTCTAGTGGAGGGTGTACACCTTTGTACTTCTCCCAGGGTTTAAAATTTAAAATCCTTGAACAAAGATGAGCAATTGCCAAAATATACTCACAAAATCCAAGAAGATAGATGCCAAACCCTATTTTTCACCAAAGATCATCCACATTCATCCAAGATAAAGCCTCAAGAGAAATGGATTTGCTCCAAAATGCCAAAGACAAGCCTTTTTCCACAACGCACAAGAGAAAATAAAGAGGCCGAAATTTTCCTTGGAGAGGGAGAACCCTCACAAGTGAGTTACGTTCAAATGAAAATGAATTTCCTCTATTTATAGAGGTAAACCCAAGTCATGTTTGCCACATTTACAATCAAATCCTTAATTTTAGGTCAAAACCAAAGTTACAATGCTTAACTAGCAAATCATTTTGCTCTTTTTTCCCACATAGGCTACAAAATGATAAAAAATGACAAAATGATGGCATGCAAGCCTATAAGACTCTTGTCCAAGTAGGCATGTGTGAAGATAAGCCTCCAAAGGCTAGGACATCATGCTCCTAAGATGCCACATCATCCTCAAATCAAGCAAAAGAGTGGGGTTCAAGCCCACAACACTGTTGAAATATTGTAACTTCGAGGAATATTCTAATTATATTTGAGTTATTATTTTGTAGATCAAATCCCCTTTTGTGGATTGATCAAGTCGGGTCTTGTATAAGATCAAATCCCCTTTTGTGGATTGGTCAAACTGTATTTGTATAGTGGTATTTGTAAAGTCGGCCCCTAGTAATTATAAAGTGGTTTTAGCCACTTCTAGGAGAAGTCGGCTCAACCAAGTGAAGAGACACAACCCTAGCACCATCTCACACTTGTATTTATATGTAAGGTTGGTGTCTCATTTACACACACTCACTCACTCACTCATCTAGTGCACATATCTTGAAGGCAGTTGCAGTTGCAGGAGGAAGGAGAAGAGGGGCGCATGCTTAGTCTTGGTTTGTCTTTGGTGTTTTGGTTTTAGTCTTGGCATTGTATTGACAATCTATTATTGAGGAAGTTTTTGCTGGGTTTTCTTCCCCATGAGGGTTTCCCAGGATAAAATGTTGCGTAGCTTGTGATTGTGTTTCTTTTAGTGATCCTCTTTATATTGTTGTTTTGGAAATGCATTGAATGCTCATGTAATTTGGAAATAACCTAATAACAATAATAAAAACTTAACATGGTATCAGAGCTTGACTGAATAGAGCATCTTTCACTAGGTATCTAGACGTCACTTAGGGATTTTTTACTAAAGAGGAATTTTTGACCAAAAATCATCTTGGGAAGTGCGCCCTGCCCTAGCGCATCTTTTGGCAGCTTGAGCCAATTTTTTCAGTGGCTAGATTCTCCAGAAAGTCAAACCCTAGTTTTGACTGGTACCAAAAAACCAAGAAACCAAAATCAGTACCAAAAGTACGAGTCTAGAATTGCATAGGTCAAGTTTCAAGGGGTAAAACTTGGAATTTTCTGAAACAATCAGTTCCAGCAAACTCGCCTCTGCCCAGCGCATCTCTTGGTAAGTTCAGTTTCATTTTTTGAGCACTTTCATTTTCTGGTCATTTTCTTAGCTCTAGGTCAAGATGTCTGCAAGCACCAAGTTTGTTGACAAGCTAGAAGGTGTGGAAAATTTTCGTGCCTGGAAGTACAAAATTGGACTCATTCTTGAAGAGAATGACCTTGCAAAATTCATAAAGGAAAATGTACCGGAACCCGAAGAAAATGCAACCAAAGAGAAGTACAAGAAGGATATGATTAAGGCTAAAAGAATAATTGCAGATTCCATTAAAGACCACTTGATCCCTCAAGTGTCTTCTAACCATACTCCAAAATATATGTTTGATGCCCTAACCATAATGTATGAAGGAAAGAACATCAATCGGAAGATGAACTTGAGAACCCAACTCAAGAATACAAAGATGCAAAAAGGAGAAACAATACAAGACTATTTCTCTAGGGTTTCTCAATTCAAGGAACAATTAGAGGCAATTGGAGACAACCTAGATGAAGATGAACTCATGCTGACAACTTTTAATGGTCTCACAAGACCTTGGGATGCCTTTATCCAAACTATTTGTGCAAGAAAAGAGAAACTCCAATTTGATAGTTTATGGGAAGAATGTGTTCAAGAAGCAAGAGTGGCCAATTGAGAAGTCATCCAATTAAGAGATGAGGATCAAGCCCTAGCTGCTCATGTTAAGGGTGGGAAGGTGAAGTCTCATTTTCAAAAGGAGACTCACTTTCATAAAGAGTCTCACTCTTTGAAGAGATTCCAGAAATATCATAAAGGTCAAAGAAGGCAAAAAGATTTCTCCTCCTACCAGTGTTATCATTGTGATAAGATGGGACACATTGCTAAGAATTGTCTTGCCAGAAGGGAAGAATACAAGAAGAGAAATAACAAAAGACATCATGCCCATGCAACTGAAGATGACGAGCCACTCAACAAGTTAGCTAAAGAAGAGATTGAAGAATATATTTTGTTTTCCGCTCTCTCAGGATCTGTGACACCTGGAGAGGATACTTGGCTCATAGATAGTGGTGCCTCTAAGCACATGATAGGTCAGAAGAACACTCTCTCCAGACTTATAGAGAAGGACTCCCCCCAGAAAGTTTCACTTGGAGATGATTATCAATACCCAATCAAAGGAATGGGAGAAGCCACCTACAAACTTGATTCAAGAACTCCGATGAGAATGAAGGATGTACTCTATGTACTAGGATATAAAAAACTAACTCTGATGAAGTATATCAAAAAACTAACTTTGACGAAGTATTTGCGCAGGGATGTACATAGAGTATATCCTAGGAGTTAGTTAGGTTTTTATATCCTAGGGTATTGATCATCCTGGGCAGATCTCGAAGATCTAGTAAGGACGGTCTGTCAGAGTACCTATGCATGTATATGCCAGCTGTGGTAGCTCCGTTAGGATTTTATATCCTAGGGAATCTTATGATTCCTGGGCAGATCCCGAAGGTCCGATAAGGACGGTTTGTCAGAGTACAATGTGGTAGCTTGTTAGGATTTTATATCCTAGGGAATCTTATGATTCTTGGGCAAATCCCGAAGGTTCGGTAAGGACATTCTGTCAGAGTACCACAAATGTTGTTGTTGATGCACCTGCCTCGTTCTGTTGCCACATGTTGATAATGATGTTGTTCCAACTTCGTGTTGTTGATGATGTTGTTCTAGCTTCGTGCTGTTGATGACGTTGTTCTAGCTTCGTGATGTTGATGATGTTGTTGTTCCAACTTTGTGCTATTGATGTTGATGTTTCAGCTTCATGATGATGATGATGTTACTCCAACTCCATGTCGTAAGTGATGATGATATTGATGATGAGAAAAACTTCCGATGATTTATAGATGTTCCAGTCAGTGTTCTAGATGCTGATGATGATGCTTCCCTCTCCTTCTCTTGATGATGTTGTATTGAGTCATGTCAGTAGAATACCCTTCTCGTTAAGGGGGAGTGTTGAAATATTGTAACTTCGAAGAATATTCTAATTATATGAGTTATTATTTTATAGACCAAATCCCCTTTTGTGGATTTATCAAGTCGGGTCTTGTATAAAATCAAATCCCCTTTTGGTGGATTGGTCAAACTGTATTTGTATAGTGGTATTTGTAAAGCCGACCCCTAGTAATTATAAAGTGGTTTTAGCCACTTATAGGAGAAGTCGACTCAACCAAGTGAAGAGACACAACCCTAGCGCCATCTCACAACCGAGTGAAGAGACACAACCCTAGCGCCTAGAGCAAATACGCCCTCCAAGGGTCCACAAGTCATATGAATCGTGCCAAGTAAGCCACATTTAATAAAAGAACCACCTGAAGAAGTGCATTATGTCCCCCTTTTCAAACAAAACAAAATGCTCAAAGACCTTATAAACTTTGCCAAATTTAGGTACGGGAGGGGTGTCATGGTGCCATATTGGGTAGGTCAATCCCCAAGTCAAGAAATGTTTCCCAAGAAGACCCTCTCTATGTCATGTAGCGAGTATGAAGTGGATTGGGGGAAAGTACTCTTGGACATGGGGTTCTTGGCATATCAAGGGCTCATATTGTCTCATCTATGGGTGCCTTTGTGGAGGGTGCACTGCATCCCTTCATTTGCAATGCAACATTTTTCCAAGCCCTTTATTTGCCTTTCTTTTTTATGGTCCAAACATTGAGTGCTATGTGCAAGGAAATAAAAAGAGCACCACAATGCCACTTGAAGTTAGAACACATTGAGTGCTACGCACACTGGAAATTAAAGAACACCACAATGCATTCCCTCATTAAGAGGGACACTTTTTATTTGTTTTCTTTTAAAGGTCCTTTTATTTTTTATAGAGAAGTATTTCATGGCTCTCAGAACCTTAGGGTGAGCATCTAGAAGGATTGATTATGGCTTTTGATTTTTACAGTGCTAGTTGGAACACCTCTGGGCCTTTAGCCCCTTCTTGTCATGAAATGAGTGGGAATGGTATGATGACCTTTCAAGGAGACCCCCAGTAGCAACCCTTTTCTCGAACGTGACCAACTTACTAGGATACCATGTCAACCACCAAGGTGAAATTAGGCAAAAGATATAATTTCCAAGCATTAGGCAAAAGATATAATTTCCATGCAAGTGTCCCATAATCAAGAAAGGTCTCTTTGCAACATGCTCAAATGCTTCAAATATTAAAGTGACACTTACTATGAGACTGGACTTGTTACCTCATGAAGCAAGACCTGTTGTCTTCTGTGGACTAGGCTGATGTGGTGGATGTTGCTATGTTGCCGACAATGAGTGCTTATGCGTGGTGGAGAGGAGGGGCTCTATCTGCACAATGTGGGCTCCATCGGTCATCTGGCTCTCGACACTTCATGTCTGCTACCTGCGGGCCTCAAGACATCATCTCCTTAATTACCCCTAGGCTAGGGGGGTAACCATCTTGATTCTTTATTATGGCTTATTTTGTAAACAATGTAGTTATGAACATTATATGACAATTTATCTTTGAAGCTTGAAGTTTGAAATTTGAACTATTGACTGAATCTTACAACTCTTTGGTAATGAATATGATACTCTAGAGTCTAGAGTCTATTTCATTTTGTGGTTGATGTTGTCTGTTACAATCTATTGATGACAAATGTTTATGATTGATGTTATATGTGTACTAAATGGTTGATGCTTTAAAGATCATCACTAATCCAATAGTTAAATGATCTTATATCTATGTTTTCATGTTTTTTGCAATTGATTTGACATTTTGCATATATATATGCATCAATATATATATATATTTTTATGTATTATATAAAAAACGCTCCCACTCCCGGATATTTTTCAAAATTGTGCTTCCCACTCTTGCTCCTCACTTCCGCTCCCCGCTTCCAACATCCTTGGTATATAAGCAATCCTGCTAATCAAACTATTTGTGATTGATGAAATGATATTAGAACTGTAGACTGACATTGATGCAATAGGAATTTGGAAGTAGCTGAACGAGTTGCATGAAATCTTCGATAAAGGTGTTAGATTTTGTAGCTTGGAGGTACTTCTGCATTGTCGACGCTCAGCATGTCGAAGAGATTGAGCAAATGTTTCTTCTTTAGTGACTTTATAAAGTGAGTTTATAAAGTGATTTTATAAAGTCAAGTTGAGCCTTTTAATATTTAATGGGTAAAAGTGACTTTATGAATTTTGGCTCACTTAAGTGATTTAAGTGAATTCAACGGACGATTAAGTCACGATCGTTGATCTCATGAGGGCAAGATCTAATCTTGATCGTCTATCTCATTGGAAGACCAAGGGTTAGGGCAGTTACTCATTAATGAGTAATAAAAGGAGCACTAGAGGAGAAGTGGGGTGCATCTTTGGAGGAGAGCTTGAGTGAAGTTGAAGAGTCACAATTTCCAAGAAGAGAGTTAGAGCTAGAGGAAAGAGTAGCAACAAAGTGGGATTGGTACGAATCCCAAGGAGGGGAGAAGGTGCACATCTCAAGATAACTTCAACATTAAAGGACAGTTCGTACAATACAAATGGAGAGGGTTGTACAACATTTAATGCTGGTTCGTACAACTGTTTCAGGCACATAAATCGAGACAACCATTTCAATAGGGTTTTGGCATGATTTTCTAGGCGCCTAGCTGACGAAAAATCCGTACATAAACGTGCAGTTGCAGTGCATAGATTTCGAGGAGGTTTTGTTGCCAAGGAGGCCGTACAACTGAAATCTGAGCAGAGATTTCGAGGTCTGATTTATTGTGGTAGTTGGCACATTTTTCGAGGTGATAAGTGTTTTTGTAATTAATGCTAAATTTATTGTTGCTGTAAACTTCGAATTTTCCTATGAGCTCAATAAGAAGAATCTCCTTGGCTGGTTTTCCCCTTGTGGGTTTTTTCAGGGGCATTGCCCATAATTTTTCTGTTTTAAATGTGTGAATGTGTTTGTTGTTCATTTATATTTCCGCTTCTATATTGCCAGATCTTAATCGTTCCGTGTTTCTGCTCATAAAGTACAGTAGTTTATTGAAGTCTTTATTGGAGGTTGAAATCTGATTTGTGACTAAGTGTTTGTCTGAGTTATTTCGACATGGTATTAGAGCAGGAGCTCCGAGGTTCAACAAACAAGAGATTTAACACTTGATTTGCAGTGAGTGCAGAGGGGTTTTGCCTGGAAGAATGAAGGGGGGAGAGCTGAGTTTCAGTTAAGAAGGTCATGGCTACTGGCTTGAGGTTCGAAGATAGGTTGGATGGAGCAATGAACTTTAGTCCTTGGAAGGAGAGGATAGTTTTGCTGCTAGAGGAAGCTGAGTTATGGGACATTGTGAACAACACACAATCGAATCCTATCATTGTTTCTATAGATGCAACTATTTTGGCAACATTCCAGAAGAAGAACGTGAAGGCCAAAAGGATTATTCTTGATGCAATCAAGGACCATGTTATTCCCCATGTTGTTGGAAAAGCAAATGCCTTCGAGATGTGAGCAACTTTGACCAAGCTATACCAAAGTTCCAATGAGAATTTGAAGATGGTATTGAGAGAGAAGCCGACAAACATAAAGATGACCGAGACTGAAAAAGTGTCCTCGTATCTCACCAGAATCACTCAAGTTAGTGATGAACTTGGCGTAGTTGGAGAGGTTATATTAGATGGGGAAATGGTTACGACTACTTTGAATGGTTTTTTAGAGAAGTGGAATGCCTTTGTTAAGGGTGTTGTCTCCAAGGAGAATTGTCCCAATTGGGAGAGATTGTGGGATGACTTCATACATGAAGAGACTCGTGAGGAGGCTCTTTGTAGTAGACAGTCAAAGGGTGAGGAGAATGAGGAGAATGTTTCCCTCGTAGCAGGAAAGAAGAAGGACAAGAAAGCTATAAGAGGGGAAAAGTCCTCTCATGGCGAGAAGAAGGACATGAGTAAGTGAGATGCTATGCATGTCATGAGTTGGGACATTATGCAGACCAATGTCGGAACAAGAAGAAGAAGAGGCAGGAGCCTGAAGTATCAGCATCCACTGAAGTTGCTGAGTTCACAAAAAAGTTGGAGGAGTTTTCCTTGATATCTTGTCTTGCAGGCATTGGGTGCCTAGGGTGTACATGCACTCTTGCATGGTTCTTGGTCAGTGGGGCTTCTCGGCACGTGACGGGGATGAGGTCTATATTTCTCAGTTTTTCAGAGATCGACTCAGGTAGCTATGTGGGGTGTGGGGTTAGCACCAAACATGTTCTAGCTGTGGAGGGAGTTGGAAGTGTTATATTCCAATTGGAGTTGGGAGGATTTCTAGAGGTGGACGAGGTATTATATGTTCCTGAACTGCCGGTGAACTTGCTCTCTGTATCGCCTTTTGAGATAGATGGATGTGGGATTGTGTTCTCTTAAGGATTGGCGTAGCTATATCTAGAGGGAATCTCTCTTGACCCAAGTGTGTTGCTTGGTGTCCGGTTGGAGAGATTGTATAGAGTGCTTGGTTAGTCTGTAGTTGGATCCAGTGGATGGCTGGAGCCCGAGTCGGACAGTTGTGAGGCTTCAGAGAGAGGACCTTGGATGAGTAGGTCTCTTGATCATAGTTCAGTGTTGGTTGCTGGAGATGCTTCAAGTTTAGCTGGAGCAGAGGCTTCCAATGCAGTGGGAGCGGCTACAACAACAGAGGACATGATGGGGTTGGAGACAGATAGGTGGAGGCTTCAAAAGTACCTCCCTTGCTAAGAGGGAGTGTTAGATTTTGTAGCTCGGAGGTACTTCTACATTGTCGACGCTCAACATGTAGAAGAGACCAAGCAAATGTTTCTTCTCTAGTGACTTTATAAAGTGTGTTAATAAAGTGATTTTATAAAGTCAAGTTGAGCCTTTTAATATTTAATGGGTAAAAGTGACTTTATGAATTTTGGGTCACTTAAGTGATTTAAGTGAACTCAACGGTCGATTAAGTTATGACCGTTGATCTCATGAGGGCAAGATCTAATCTTGACCGTCTATCTCATTGGAAGACCAAGGGTTAGGCAGTTACTCATTAATGAGTAATAAAAGGAGCGCTAGAGGAGAAGTGGGGCACATCTTTGGAGGAGAGCTTGAGTGGAAGTTGAAGTCACAATTTCCAAGAAGAGAGTTTGAGCTAGAGGAAAGAGTAGCAACAAAGTGGGATTGGCACGAATCCCAAGGAGGGGCGGAGGCATGCATCCCAAGATAACTTCAACATTAAAGGACAGTCCATACAGTACATATTGAGAGGGCCATACAACTGTTTTAGGCACAAAAATCGAGGCAACCATTTCAGCAAGGTTTTGGCACAATTTTCTAGGCACCTAGACAAGGAAAAAATCTGTACAGAAATGTGCAGCTGGAGTGCACAGATTTCAAGGAGGTTTTGCTACCAAGGAGGCCATACTGTTCAGGCTGTATGGCTGAAATCTGAGTAGAGATTTTGAGGTCTGACTTTTTGTGGTAGTTGGCACATTTTTCGAGGTGATAATTGATGTTGTAATTAATGCTGAATTTATTGCTGCTGTAAACTCAGAATTTTCCTATGAGCTCAATAAGAAGAATCCCTTGTGCGTTTTTCCAGGGGAATTGCCTAGAAATTTTCTGTGTTAACTGTGTGAATGTGTCTGCTGTTCATTTATATTTCTGCTGCTATATTTTCTAGATCT
Source organism: Picea abies (assembly GCA_900067695.1). Lineage (NCBI taxonomy): Eukaryota > Viridiplantae > Streptophyta > Pinopsida > Pinales > Pinaceae > Picea > Picea abies. The sequence goes on from CBVK0101167806.1 coordinate 12,713, forward strand.
TAGTCATTCTGTGTTTCTGCTCATAAAGTACAGTAGTTTACTGAAGTCTTTATTGGAGGTTGAAATCTGATTTGTGACTAAGTGTTTGTCTGAGTTATTTCAATAAAAAGTCAAGCATTCTTCCTTAATAATACATCGTTTTCTCTTAAAAGGGATGAAAGTAAGTGTTTGCAAGATCATTTACTAAATATAAAGGATATTAAAGAATAGTTGAATGCCATTGGTGGGAAGATGGAAGAAGAAATGCTGGTAATCACTCCCATTCTAAAGACTTTACTAACTTCGTTTAATTTTTTATTGAAACCCTTAATATTACTTCTATAGATATTGAAGTGAAGTTTGAAGAGTTGAGCACTAAGCTCTTGCAACAAGATAGGTGGAAAAAGTAGTTTTGCGGTAGTAGTGGAATTGAGGATTAAGAGATGGCTTTAGCAACGAACTTCAAAGTTCAAAGAGCATGTTTTGATGGCTAAGAGTGGTCAAGATTGCAATCCATTTTGGCATTAAAAGTTTGGGCATATAGATTTGAGATATTTTTCTTATTTGGATAAACAAAGTTTGGTGGATGACATTCTAGAGATATAGAATCCACAAGGAGTTTGTGGAGTATGTTAGGTTGGAAAAACACATAGGGCTCCATTTGAAGAAGGACAAGCTTGAAGGCCCTTCATTTGATCACATTTGTAGGCCTATGAAGAAGACATGTCTTTGGTACCAAGTATTTTTGTTATTTGTAGACGACTTTTCAAGGAAAATGTGGGTGTACTTTATAAAGTTAAAATCAGATGTGTTTGATGAGTTCAAAAAGTTCAAGGCTTTGGTAGAAAACTAATTGAGGAGCATTAAAATTCTCAGATTAGATAATGGATGGGAATTTTGCTTTAAGGTTTATTTTTTATTTTTGTACTAAACAAGGCATTTAGAGGTGAAAATGGAGTGGTAAAGAGATGACCTACACCCTGTTATCGCACAATCTGTAGCTTGGGCAAAGCCCAACCCAATCCATGGAAGTGTGACAACTATGGGAGTACCTACCCACTGTCACCTCAGATAGACACTCCCCTCGGTTTAGTGATGACGAAATCACCACAAGGGGGGAATCTTGGTGATCCTAGGGGGATTGAGACGCAAAGTGTAAGAATGATAGATGAACACCCCTATAGGTCAATATTGAAGGAGTAAGGCTTGAGAATGAGTCTTGTAGATGGAGAATGTTTGCCAAGTATTGTGCACCTGCAAAAATAGTGTTAAACCTGCCTAGAACAAGACAAAGATAGATATACAAGCCTTAAACCAAAGGGGATCAAGCAAGAACCCTTGCTGTCCCAAATTGCAGCAGTACGAAAATATATATATATCAGCAATGTAAGATATCAATATCTGCAAATTTAACCATACAAAATCTAGTACAAGATATCAGAAATAAAACTAGCAATGACTAGTCAAACTTCCAACGATTAGAGGAAGACTTTGGTGGTGATTAGTGTCTGTTATATGATGTTATCAGCAAGTTATTATGACAGCCAAGTGGCTGTAACTAACAATTGCTACAGCATCAAATTCTAGCCACCAAAATCAACAAACAATCCACCCAAATGATAGCCAATAACAAGTAGTTTAAAATAGTAGCTTGCAAGCAAATTTCAGTGGTAGAATAGTGAGAAATGAATGAAGAAAAAATGATTTTGCAACAGCCCTAACGGCTGTAGCTTTAATCTATAACAGAAAAGAGAACTACTTGGCTAAACTAGACGCCCTCAGGGCACAAGAATGCTTGAAACATATAGAATCAATTCCAACTTAGACAATTGCAATATCTCACAATTCACGTATACCAATGCAATGATTTTATATCTCCAATGCAAATTAGACTAGTGCCAAATCAATTGGGTTATGGAGTCTCTTGTGTAAGAGCTAGTTGTGTTACTTCTCTAGGGGTGTAAGCCTTTTTACTCCCTAGAGCAAACGAAACTAGCAAGGTAAATCTAGGAGGGTGTAAGCCTTTTTACTCCTAGCAACCTTTGCAAAGTAGCTTATTCAATGATAACAAAGTAGACTTGATGGAGGGTGTATGTCTTTATACTCCTCCAAGGGTTTAGACAAATTTAGCTTGAAACAAGAAGGAAAACTCAATTAATGTAGAAATTCCTTACCAATTCCAAGAAAAAGCATGAAGAAACCCTTTCTTATCAAGCATATTCCACCAAAAAAACCAAGAACAAGCATCCAAGAGATAGGCTTCTTTCACCAAAAGACAAGTACTAGCATCCACAAGAGAGATTCAAGAGAGAGATAGAGCAAAATGCCCAAGTAGGGCGAAAAGTTCAGCGATACAATATGTAATTCTCAAGTGAGTTGTGATCCAAATGACAAAGGGGTGACCTCTATTTATATGAGGTCACCTAAAACCCTTTTGTCCACTTTTTGAAAAGTCAATATCAAATTAGAGAGGTCGACCTCCCTATTTGTCCTTTAACATCTTAAATTTCAAATTTACAAAAAGAAAATCCCCTTTTAGGGGTGACGTCATGCCCTAAAGGGTGACGTAGGGCCTCTAGGAGAGATGTTGAGCTTTTAAGATTGTTGGGCCTCCAAAGGCTATAAATCATGCCTCCAAGTGCTCTAGCATGTGCCAAGTGTCTCTCTCTCCATCAAAACATGACCATCACCATCAACCATGAGAAGCCCCATTAAAACCTTAAACCCATTTGACGTCTAGGGCATAAGGTGTGACTTTTTAGGCCTTCCAAGGCCATCGTTGGGGTGCAATGAGCTAGGACATGGTCATCTCACGGTGTCCAAGTGCCTCCAAAGGAAACTTTTCTCTTTCCATGTGTCTAGGGAGAGGGGGCACATCATCCAACCTAGGGGCTTCATGCCCCAATGAAGGTTCAAGTGACCTTCTGTCTTCACGATCAAGCTTCCACCTGTCAAGGACCTGCAAAGACAAACAAGTACGCCCTCCAAGGGTCCACAAGTCACTAGTATCATGCCAAGTAAGCCATATCTAATAAAAGAACCACCCAAACATGTGCATCCAATCCCCCCTTTTCAAAATAAAAACATGCTCAAACACATTATACAACTTGCCAAATTTAGATATGGGAGTGGTGTCGTAATGCCCTATTGGGTGAACCAATTCCTCAAGTAGGGGATGTTCCCAAGGAGAATCCTTTCTAGTTTATGTAATGAATGTGAGGTGGATGGGGTAGGTATGGGGTTTTATGACATACAAGGGCTCGTGTTGTCTCATTTATGGGTGCCTTTGTTGAGGGTTGGCCACATCTTTTTCCTCTTTTTGTTTTTAAAGCATATTTTTCCAAGCCCTTTATTACCCATTTATTTTGCATATGTTTCCAAGTTGAAGACAATAAGGGGTACTAAAAAGGAAATGCATAGCCCACATATACTCTACCTTGGTTTGCATGCTTTTCCAAGTTGAAGACAAGAAGGGGCACTAAAAAGGAAATGCATAGCCCACAAACGCTTTACCTTGGAAAGCAACATTAATTAATTAGTTATTTATTTTATGGGTTCCTCACTTTTTTTAGAGAGGCGTTTCATTGCCCTCGGGATCCCAGGGCGAGCTTTTATTGCATGATGCTTTTGCCAAGGCACCTCCGAGCCTAGTGGCCCCTTCTTCCCATGAAATGAGGTACATGCCCTTCTTGGGTCAATAAGCCCGAAAACCTAAAAGATGGGGATACAAAGGGGAAGAAGTAATGGAAGATGGCAAGTATGAGCGAGAATGGTACGATGACCCTTCAAGGAGACCCCCCAGTAGCAACCCTTTCCCTAAGCGTGGCCACTTACTAGGAAACCATGACACTCACTAAGGTGAAATAGGGAAAAAAGCATAATTTCCAAGCAAATGTTTTCAAAATCAAGAAAGGATCCTTTGTAACATGTTCAAATGCTTCAAATATTAAAATGACACTTACCACAATACTGGACTTGTTACCTCATGAAGCAAGACCTGCTGTCCTCTGTGGGCCAAGTTGGGTGTGGTGGATGTTGCCACCATCGATTGGATAGTGATGTGTGGTGTGATAGGGGCCCCTGCTTGCTCATCTGCCTCTCGGCACTCCATGTCTGTAACCTGAGGGTCTCAAGACACCATCTCCTTAGTTATCCCTAGAAATGGGGTATAATACATCTCACAACAAAATGGAGTGGTAAAGAGATGAAACCGTACATAGAGAAAGAGTCCACCCTAACAAATTTTAGATCGTCGTAGTACACACATCAGTGTATCTTCTCAGTCGATCTCCAACAAAAGCATAGACAAGAAAACTTTAGAAGAAGCATGATCTAGATGAAAACCCAAAGCAAGTCATCTCAAAGATTTTGGTTCTGTTGTATATGTGTGGGTTTATGAAGAAAAAAAACCAAACTTTTGATGCAAGGTGCAAGAAAATGATGCTCATAGGCTATATCAACAATCATAAGGCATATTAGTGGGTTGATGTTGAGACTAACCTATGTTGCCAGAGCGTGAGCAAGAGCGGGAACAGGAGTGGGAGCTCCATTTCCCAAAAAATCTCGGGAGCGTTTCATATATATATATATATATATATATATATATTATAATGCATTTATATTAAAAGACACATGGAGAATGCCAAATTAGTTGCTAAATATATGAAAACATGCATATTTAGGTTACTTGTAGATGAATACTACATTATTATGTAGTTAGAAATGCCATCCATAATACATTAATGATTATATTGAAACTTTGAAAGAAAGAATTATGAATAAACGAGCAAGAACATTTAAATGACGAACATAAATGACAAGCAATGTTCCACCATCGTTTATATTGGGATCCTCATTGTTAATATCATCCTTCATCCTTCGCCTCTTGTCTAGCCTTTGCCTCTTATTCTATCCTCTAAGGGTATTAATCAACACCCCAATTTTGATGAAACTGCCTAATCCAAGTCTTAAATAATGGTAGAAAAAGATTAACATGCCTAATCAATGATTTTGTTTGAGTGAAGGGTCCATTTTTGCTAAGGCCATGACAAAGGAGTTCAACAATCAACATCAATGACATTGGGGTACATAAAGGGCTTGGTGCTCTTGATTAAATGCCAATCACATACACTCATATGTGACAGAAACCAATGAAAAGTTGCAATCCCATCAATCCTGAAATCCTAAAAACTGTTAAGTCTGTTGAATTTTGAATGGGATATGAAATTATACTTTCTCCATATGAAGTCTGATGAGGTTGGAACCACTCTCAAACATCTTGAAACAATTAATGGTAATGTTAAAAATTTAAGTAAAAAGATAAAAAGGTAAAAAGGATAAAAAGGAAAGATGAAGGAAATATCAACTTTTAAGAATTTAACATCATCATTAATTGCCAACATTTTTGGTCAAACCTACGCAAAAACCACAATCATGGTTCAATGTGTCCAAGGAGCGTGCTCCTTGCTTTGGGAGCATCCCAGGGAGTGCCACGCTTCCCATAGTGGCAGGAAGTGCCCTAGGGAGCCCTGAAGCGTGCTCTCGAATTTTGGGAGTGCACTCCCAGAGGTGCTCCCTAGACGCTCCTCAGAGCGCAGTTCTAGGTGGGGGGACCGGGAGAGGCCCATGGGAGGGTGCTCCCAGGAACACTGAGACTAGCAGACCATTCTATGTCGTGGTAGTTGATGAAAGTATAGGGTTGTTCCAGAGAACTCCAAAGAAAAAATCAGATTTGAAAGTTTCTAAAAATGAAGATAATATGGTTGAAAAAATATGTTTGCAGGATGAGAAACATCCACTTGAGGTGCGGGGAAACCTCTCAACATGATTCCCATGATTTTTCTAGTCAAGAGGATGTTGGGAATAGCTCGAATTAGCAACAAAACAATGATGATTTGAAGGAGAAGGAACAAAAGAAGAGATCAAAATGGTTGTACAGTACCTATTGTGATCGGTTAGATGCATTGCTTGATATGAGGACCGAAGGAAGACCAAAAAGAGTAAGATATCTGATATGGTGAATTATTCTTTGATGGATAACCTTCAATACTTATTTGAGCTTGAGGGATATGAAGAAGCGAAAGGAATACCAAAATGGTAACATGCTATGAAAGTTGAACATGAGACCTTGATGAAGAATCAAACATGGGTTCCCACAGAGCCTTTTTCTACCTCTCGGAAATAAACCCATTGGTTGCAAATGGGTTTATAAAGTCAAGTACAAGGCAAAGGGACACTTGACAAGTGCAACAAGGCTTTTCACAAAAGACTTTGCTCATAAAGAAGGGATTGATTACGAGGAGACCTTTGCTCCTATAGAGAAAAAGGAAACATTTCCCTTGGTTCTAGTCATGGCAACACAATTCAGATGGAAACTATACTAGGATGTGATAATAGTGCCTTTCTCAATGAAGATCTACAGAAAGAAGTTTACATCTACCAACTACAGGGAATTCAGGGTCTAGGGTAGGAACATCTGGTTTGCAGAGTGAAGAAAGCTCTATATTAAAATAGGCTCCCAAGACTTGGTACATAAAAATTGTTAACTATTTGGGTGAATAGGGTTTCAAAATAAGTGCATCAGATCCTAATCTATACAACAAAAGCATGGATGGTGATGTATTGATTTCGGTGATATTTTTTTTTCCGTGGAAAACTCGTGGGGAAACCCTCTAACACTTCCTTGTAATTCGGGAATGGTATCTAGTGCAAACCCTGAAACCCCCCTGGCACTTCACTGCATTTTGTGGATGGTATTGGTGTAAACCTGTTGACATTGATTATGATGCTTGACCCGGTAGGGACATTGAATGATTGCTCGCAAGAGAGGCAACCAACTTGGGGGATTGACCTTGAGACCTCTTGTATGAAGCTCAAAGCACTCAACCACTTGAGCTAGCTTGTCGGGCTAGTGATTCTGGTGATATATGATGCCTGCATCATCATTACAGGTAGCGAGGTTGGAGCAATGGCAAAGTTAAAATTAGATTTATGTTCAGGTTTTGACATGATAGAATTTAGCTACCGATATCACTGCTTAGGTGTAGAAGTTTGGCAAATAGAGAACCATATTTTTTCTCACAGATAAAATATGCCAAAAGTTTGTCAAACAGTTTCAGGATGGCAGATTGCAAAATCTCATCCACACCTATGGAGGAAAGGGCTGGAACTTCTAGTGAAGACTGATTCAAAGTAAGTTAATGAATCGGTGTATAGCGACCTAGTGGAGAGCTTGATCTATCTTGATTCTTACCACCACCAGGCCTGACTTGAGCTATGCAGTCAGCAATATCTCCCAATTTATGACAGCTCCAAAAACAGAACACTGGACAATGACAAAGAGGGTGCTACAATATGTGAAGGAAACATTGAACTCTGGCATTCTATATGGTAAGAGCAAGGAGCTTCAATTGTGTGGATATTCAGACTTGGATTGGGTAGGATCTGTGGATGACAAGAAGTCTACAACAAGTTAAGTGTTTAGTGTTGGCACATGAGTAGTTTCTTGGATTGGCACGAAACTATATGCAGTTTCACTTTCCTCTACAGATGCAGAATACAGAGCAACAATAAAAGGTGCTGTGAAGCAGTTTGGCTTAGAAGAGTACTTGCAGATCTGCAAGTTGATCAAAATGAGCCTACTCTACTTTTCTGTGACAGCCAAGGAGTTCTCAAGCTTGCAAAGAACCCTGTCTTTCATGAGCGCAGAAACATGTCGACATACATTGTCATTTCATTTGTAAGCTTGTAGAAGATGGAGCAAGGCTGTTGGGAGCGGGGAGCGGGAGTGGGAGCGGGAAGCGCAGATTTTCAAAAATCTCCGGGAGCGGGAGTGTTTCGGGAGCGTTTTTTATATAATACATAATATATATATATATATATATATATATATATATATATATATATAAATC
>CBVK0101167807.1:0-10499 GCA_900067695.1 Picea abies
AAACATGAAAACATAGATATAAGATCATTTAACTAATTGATTAGTGATGATCATTAAAGCATCAACCATTTAGTGCACATATAACATCAATCATAATTACCAAAGAGTTGTAAGATTCAATCAATAATTCAAATTTCAAACTTCAAAGGTAGACTGTCATATAATGTTCATAACTTCATTATTTACAAAATAAGCTATAATAAAGAGTACTATGGAACTACTGACCATATGTTTATGCTCAAATCTTAACATTTTGCAAATTGAGCTCATTAGGTATATACCAAGTGTGTGACCTCAGAATTACTGATCAAGAAATTTTAAACCATATGAACCCAAGAATTTCAAAGTGCAGAATCCAACTTGGAAATCATCTATCAACATAAGAAAGTAACAATGCCAAAGCGCTGTTATGTGACCATGCTCAAACCAGATATCTCAACAGATTTAGATGCATTATATGTAAGGCCCGGTTAAGTGTCTAATGTTTCAAATAGTGCTGTTTTGTGTGAATAAAATTAACAGATTTAACCACCAAAGTATGAACAAGTCCTTACTTCTGGATTACACCAGCATCATTGTGAATTTATTTATGCATATGATGATAAATCCAGATCAGGATTTTAGTGAAGTTTTACGATTTAACCATGACTCTTCAGGCCAATACAAGAAATCACTGAAATTTAGAGTCTATTCTTCTTAGAAATCTTTCATCGTGTATCATTAAGCATGTTGAAAAAGTTTGTTGCAAGTGTTGCAAGTATAAACCAATCAAAGAATGCTTCCAACATAATGTGTGGAGATGCCAAGAAACTGTCCACAGACTACTGTAATGGAATGCCACAGTCTTAATCCTCAAGCAACATGATTTGAAATCAGCACAGTTTGCTTAAGAATATCTCAGATTTACTAAAAGACCATGATGTATCAAGTTCATTAGCAGTGTTGAATCTTGTTTGGAGCTGACAAATTTATGTCAAACCATAGCAGACCTTCAGTTCAAACAGAATTAGAAGTCGAGTTGTGTTTAGTGGATTAGACCTTCAAATCTGTAATATCTCTTAATTTTCAATTCTCAGAAAACTTAAAAGATGCATCCATCAAGGAATGACATTCGGAATTAAATTGTTTTCAGTGCTGTCAATGCAGTGAACAGTGGTTAAAGAAGTCTTAGCATTTACTGCCCATTAAGTATGTTTGAAAGCATATTCTAGAATCTAGGATTTGTTACTTGAGTGCATCTTCATTTTTCATAAAGCATTCAAACCATCCAGAGATGTATCACTTGCAATGTGAGATTTAAGCATTCATTCCAACCTCAATCCAATCAATTTAAGGCAGGGAGCGTTTTTGGGAGCGTTTTTTTTCCCTAGGGAGCGCGCTCCCGAAAAACGCTCCCTTTGGGAGTGCGCTTTGGGAGCGGGAGCGAGGGGGGGGGGCACTCCCCCGCAGCCTAGAGATGGAGTAGTTGAGCTGAAATATTGCCCAACTGATGGCTAGACTGCGGACATTCTCACTAAGTCTCTTGGCCAAGATAAATGTTTAAACTTTTGAGATAAACTTGGTGTATGTTCTAAAATGGATGTTAGAGGTTATAATGGTCATCTAAACTATAGACTTGGGCATAATAATAAAGTCACTTTATGACTTAATTTAATTTATGCATTCTCTCAGATGGGGTGTTATTGCAGTTATAATGAGGACACACTTGGGAATAGCACATCCAACCAACCTGTCAGCACCATTTCCAAGGCGGGCATGTGGATGGCAAGCTACATAACTGCAAGAGCTGGGGCATTAAGGTGATTTGTAGTTTGATGTGTGGAGAGAGCCATGGCCCTAACTCCTGGTACAATTGTTGAGCGGGAAAATCACGGAAGAGGTTTTCAACTAGTCACTCTATTAAATGTACAACTAATGGTGGGTGGGATTGAGGGGATGGTGGTAATATCCGATGGTCAGTCTTTTAAGGCCAGCTTACCCCTGAAGCGTAACTCATTCAGGCTCTGTTGGTCGCCAGTGGCTAGCTCCTTGGCCACCCTGACCTGTTTCGCTGGCTCTTTCTCTCAGGATGCCGAGTTAAGGGAACAGGGAAGGGTTCGGTGAGGTAGGGGTTCTCCATGGCGGGGTGGCACTGAGCACGAGGGTCTGGCTTCATTTGCGAAAGAATTGGAGAAGGCAGCCACTGATATACCATACCAATTTGTGGTGCTGTAGATAGTGGGGAACTAGTGAAGCTTGCCATGCAGCCAAATCTGGATGATGCCCTTGTTTGGGGATGTAGAGTGGAATGGGTCGAGGCAGCGCCCAAGGGAGACATCGAGGTTCAGTGTGAAGTCAGGGGCAAGATTTCTACTAAGAAGGACGACCATCCTCCCGAAGGGTCCTGGTAGATTCAGCCTGAGGACTGCACAGAGCCCATGGAATTCTGCCTGGTGGAGGAGCAGATGCAGCTCGTCTCTGAGGTAAGAGGGGAGGTTGCTGATTTGAAGTTCAAGGTTGAGCAGTTGGATGCCAAGCTAACACTGTTGCTGGATTTATGCTCCCACTTTATGACTCATCAGCCTGCCCAGGATCTGGACTTCCAGGCCGTGGTCATCCCGGACATGCATATCCCTCTGCAGCCAGGCCGCTCAGTCAGTCCCCATGAAGGACAGGACAAGGACAAGGTTCATGCTAATCATGGTTCTACATCTTAATCATGCAGTCTTAGTTTCTGTTTTGTTTATATTACTGTTGCCCATAGTCTGTTTGATTTCTGAGTCTTTTATAGAACATTTGCAGCATTTTGACCCCTCAGGGAATGCTCACATTTTGAAATATGCTGAGGCCTGGGTTGGTTTCCATTATTGGCGACCCAAGTCCCAGCAAACTATGCATGTAATATCTCTGTTCATTTGAAGGTAATACAATTTCTAACTTACAAAAAAAATTTAATTTATGCTTACTGTTGTATTAATGACTTGAAGTATATTTTAAGTCATTTTAGGGTTTATGCATCTAGGGTTCATGTCATTCCTTTGCATAGAGATACAATTTTTCTCTTCATGTGACAGCCAATAAATATTTCTCTCTTTGAAGTATTCTTGTGTTCTTGGTTTCTGTGTGTTTAGTTTTTGTAATACATTTGGGGAAGTTCTTGTTTCAGCAAAAGAAAATAAAAAATAAAGTGGAAGTGTGATAGGCACCAAGTTCATACGGGATGTAGACCAAGAGGAGGCATCTAGAGATGTCTGAAAAGTTTAAAGTGAGAAAAGCACAGAATCGCAGACCGTCAACACAGACTGACAACATTATTCTGGTGGCAGGCATTGCCAGCTTAAATATTCTTACAGCAGCGGCAGTAATTGTATTCCAGGCAGTAAGTATATCAGCATGACAATGAACAGAACATAAGGATAGATAAATATATCGTCAGACAGATGCTCTGAAACCATAGACACAAGGACTTACAAAGGCAAGATTTCTGGCAGCAAATATTAGACTTGCAAGGACAGGATTTCTGTCAGCAAAATTTAAGAAGCTTGCATCTTGTGTTTGTAGACTCAGATTAGGGCATGGAGCCTGCCCATGGTTATTGACAATGAACAGTTATTGTATATTTTATTGAAAATCTGGATTGCTTTGTTGAAGTACATATTGAATGCTTGCCCTAGAAGAACTTGAGTTAAAATTTCAGTTTTTGAAACCAAGAGTTTGTCCCGAAAATATGAAAAACACTTGTAAAAGTTCGTTTTTTGAGTCTAACATTGGCTCAAGAGATCTGGTAAGATCATCATCAGACAAGCTTACCCCCAAAAGATAGTAAAATTTTGCTTCAATGAGACAAAGGAGATAATGGTATCATAGATAATACTACAGATGATAGAGACAAAACTGACGATGATGATTTCTTATTTTGAACGGCTGTGTCCCCAAGAAAAGGGGAACAGTGTAAGGTTTTCTTTACATGGATGATTATCTAGGGGAATTTGGTGGCATTGGCAGAATTCTATCTTTATGAGGGTGACATCAACCTGATGGAGCACCTATAAGAGTTCCAAATCTGTTGGAGGGTAGGAGCAGCTAGCAACCAGATTTTTGAATGTCCTTATGAAGATTTTGTAAATATCTTTTTACATCATATTATCAGCAAAATTTTGATCTTTAGCTTTTGTATTAAAGGGGGTAAAATAAAAGTGCTATTTCATGTTAATTGGGGGTTGTTAGAAGTTACTGATACTTATGTCACTCTATATGTTAAATATGTAACCATTGTAATAGAAAAGCCATAGTTAGTGGTTAGGTGGTTTCCTTTGTATTAAGGAGGGTAAAATAAAAGTGCTATTTCGTGTTAAGGGGGCTCTTAAGAGTGGCAGCACTCAATAAAGTGGTGTTATCAGCTGTTAATACTTATGTCACTCTATAAGTTAAATATCTGACCAATGTAATGTTACTAGTAGTTAGAGATGTTATAAATATGTCACATGTGATTTTGAGGTGTGTAAGAGATGTGTCATCTAATAAAGACTTAAATTTTCTCTCTACCATTGTCATTCATAAATGTATGCACTCTAATTTCCTACATAAGTGAACGTCTATGTTGACAAATTTCTAGTGAAATTTGCTGATAAAGTAAATTGAGTTGTCTTTCATATCTACTCCAATTCTTGCTTTTGGAAATTTTCTTCATTCTCTCCCTATTCTGTTAATTGACCCGTATGGTGCACAATAAGAGAGTTAAGTCTTTTGTGAAGCTTGATGATGTGTCACTGAAGAAAGCCTATTTTCTTTTTCCACTATTGTTGCCCATATATCTATGCACCCTAATTTTCTACATAAGTGAACTGCTATGTTGACAATTTTCTAGTGGAATTTCCTGCTAAAGCAAACTGAGTTGTCTTTCACATCTTCTCCATTTCTTGCTTTTGGAAGTATTCTTCATTCTCTGCTTATTCAGTTGATTGACGAATAAAGTGCACAACAAGAGAGTTCAGTCTTGAGCTAATATTGGTTTTTCCTTCTTTTGTGAAGCTTGATGATGTGTCATTGGAGAGAGCCCTGGATATACTACGTTATAGTGATGCCCACATGGCAGTGCTGTTTCATGCTTCATGGTGTCCATTTTCAAAGTCATGTCGATCTTTGTTTGATGACCTATCTTCAATGTTTCCAAAGATTTACCATGTAGCTGTTGAGGAGTCCGTTCTTATGCCCAGGTAAGGGTTGGGTTGATGTTCTGGGTTTAGTTGTAATCCTTTAAATTGTTTTATGTATTTACTATTTTCCTATTTCCAGTGGTGCTTGTTATCCCTTTCTTTTATAGAAAGCTGCATTGTAATCATTTGTTCTGTTATCCATAAGATGGAGAAGCAGTACTCAAGGCCGTTATTGCTTTCGATTTGAAGATTATCGTTGAGATTTCCATTAACTATTGGGCTTTGGCAGTGTTCTTTCGAGGAATGGAGTTCATAGTTTTCCATGCCTCTTTCTACAGAACCAGACATCAAGGGTGCGCTATCGGGGATCAAGAGACCTTGATTCTCTTGTGCATTTCTATAAGGAGATTACAGGTACCTCATACTAATAAAAAGTATCCTATTATCATCCACTTAAACCAATTTGGCTTGTTGGACATGGGTTAAGTCCCTTTGATGATGGAGGGAAACCGGCTCTGGGAGGTCAAACACCTCCCCTCACACACACACACAAAGGGATCTACACCCACTAGGGTTTGAACCTGGGCTGTTTACAGGTGGCACGCCATCCCTCTTACTATTAAAATTATCCTATTATGTCCACTTAAATCAATTTGGCTTGTTGGACATGTTAAGTTTCTTTGATGATGGAGGGAAACTAACTCATGGAGGTCAGACACCTTCCATCACACACACACACAATGTGCTCTACACCCGCCAGGGTTTGAACCTGGGTTGTTTACATGGTGGCGCCCTGTCCCAACCACTAAGCCACATCCCAACAGATTCACATTATGGCGATTCACTTTCTTTTATGCTCACTGGTTTACCAACTCTTAGTTTCTTGATGTGCAGGTATTGAGCCCATCTCTCTAGACCCTTTGGCAAAGGAATTCAATGGTTTCAGAAGATCTTTCAGGAATGAAGGTGGTCAAAGCATGGAGGACTCTCCATATCCATGGGAAATGTCTCCAAAGAACGTTCTGCAGCGGGAGCCGTACCTAGTATTTGCAGTTCTTTTTCTCATTTTGAGAATGCTGGTTTATCTTTTTCCAAAGGTCTTATTACAGGTCAAACAGTGCCGGTTAAGGCGTATTTGGCATGTCAATTTGGCTTTCCTGAGTGAAAATACACCACTTATTTTGAAGCACGCCCTGCACATGCTCAACTTGAATAGAATATGGTGTCGTTTAGAGTTTTCTAAGACAAGAAACTTTCAAGAAGGTGCTAAGAATGCCAGAGTATGGGCATCTCTGGCCTCTGTTTCTCTTGGTAAAGGCCCAGTGAATAGACCAGGGTCCAGCAGTGAAAACCACTAAGATCTTTGGAGGTGAATAAAGTCTGAGGTTACAGATTTTATATACAACATCAAGAAGGACAGAAGAGGTAGCTTTATTTCAACACCTGAACAATGTTCATTGAATCAAATAGCTATTACACTTAGCATGAGAATTTGTACTTTTTTGACAGTGTATAAGACTCATCTGTCTCTGTAGATTAGCTGCCTGTCTTGAAGTAGAACTTGGCAGGTCAAATATGGGCGTTGAAGGTTTGATTTTTCTTCCATCATGGAAGTTTGAATAAGATCCTATGCCAAGAATTATTGCTTTTCCTTGTCTAATTGCAGACTGTTGGATTGTTTTCGAGAACCTTTCGTGAACCTTTCATGAATGCTGTGCTTGCATTCAAAAACAATTTCCCTTCTCAGGAGACATGTACATTTTTACTATAGAATCCTATTTGCATTTTTCAGTTTTCTTTCTAAAAAGATTTGTAACTTATTCTCGGAAAAGTAAAATAATGTAACAAATTCAGTCCAAGTTTGAACGATTTCGTACCTTGTTCTTCTGATCTTATTGTGTATCAACACTATATCCAAATGGAATCATTGAGTGGAGGTTGTCATGTATCTCGAGGAGATTATTTCATTTCTTCTGGTTACTGGGTATGCTGGTTTATCCATGTCGATATTGCTTGCTTTAATTCCAGTTTATATTATCTTTGCAAAATTGGTATTGACATAGGAGTGTAAGTCAAATTTTCCACTTATTATTAGTATTTCTTTTCATCATAATCTTCTCTACTAATGACAACTAACTGCTTATGATCCTTATTTTGAAGTTGAATGTTCATTGCTTTGTGAATTCCTCTCGTAAGCTTGTGGATTGGGTGCTGAGCTTTCATAGAGTTCTAAGGTTCTTAAGTCCACGGAGAACAAAACCTATTAATGCAGCTGTATTGCAAGACCCCTCATATTGAAGTGGCCTTCGGTCATTTGATGGTGGTGGTGTTTGGCTTGCTTTCAGAAAATCTGGATATACCGCTTTTTCTATCGCATGGTATGCGGGCTTGCGTTGATCACGGAATTTCTCAGAGGGACTAGATTCAGTGTCCTAGGCAGATGCCTGGCATCCAATTAAGCTTTGACCATAATGTAGTAGGGATTTAATATTTGAGGGGGTTATTTATGCGACAGTAACATATTTGGATATCCAAGCATTTTTACATATTACAGTTGGCTAGAAGAGTAAAATATTAGAACTGGTTTTATTTCAATTCACGTCCTTGTCCTGGGAAATATGTAGAATTTTAATTTGTGATTATATGACCGCTTTGAGGTGCTGTGTTTGAAAAACTGAAATACATTAAATGAAAAACACAAATATTTGATACTATCACAATCCTGCCTTAAATTGAACATTTTAATAGATTATCATTGACCAGCATCAATCTAGATGCAGTATTTTTGGGAAAGAATTGCTGAGGTAGTTAAATTCTCATAAAGTCTTCTCTAAAATTGGGCTCATTCTAAAACTGTTTTCTAGAACAAACAGCAGATATAGACTTCTCATAGTTCTGTAGTACAATTGGGAGTCTTTTCATTGGGAAGATTGGCAATAAAATACTCCAAAACAGTGATAAGAACTTTCAACATCATTATTCATGTAAATTGTTTTAAACTGGGGGTTTGATATAGACGTATGATTCACTACATAAGAGAGCAAATGCATAATTTTATAATGTAGTGGAGGGCTTTCATTATATGCGATGTTTATTAAGATCGACCTTTAATGATTCGTGAATTCTGGTTTCACCTAAACCCAAGTAGGAGAGTAATTCATCTAACTTGGAACCAGACAAAATACAGCTCGGGCACATTACTCTTATGCATCAAGTGTTGGATGATGAACTCAACATAGTAACAAAGTTATCTGTACAAATAGCAGCCTGATCTCTTGTTGATTCTCTAGGTTGTGCCTTGAAGGTCTTGTCTATAGTTAATTATTTTCACTACAAACCCCTCTCTAGGTCTGGTTTCATCTACACCCATGTATGAGAGTAATTCATCTAACTTGCAACCATCCAAAATACAGCTCAGGCACATTATACCCTTCTGTAGGTCTGGTTTCACCTACACCCATGTAGGAGAGTAATTCATCTGACTTGCAACCAAACAAAATACAGCTCGGGCACATTGCTCTTATGCGTCAAAGTGTTGGTAGGTTGCACAGTGCTGGATAATGAACTCAACATAGTAACAAAGTAAAATGATTTATCTATGCAAATAGCAGCCTGACCTCTTGTTGATTCTCTAGGTTGTGCCTTGAAGGTCTTGTCTATAGTTAATTATTTTCACTACATACCCTTCTCTAGGTTCATTGGTGGACTTGACCTGGTAAATCTTTTACTCGTATTACTTGTAATGTTTCCTAGGTTTAACAAAACCTAATCCACAGGGCTTCTAATAGTATTATTACCTTTAGTCAAGACTCAAGTTGGAAGTGTCTCTCTAGGTCTCATGGTAATTGGGAGGACTGCAAGTATTTTCAAATCACAGTGAAATTTAAGACAAGAAACAAGATCTCATTAATGTGTAGTGGGCTGTCATCAATGACGTGTCCCATGGATAGCGAAATTATGAATATAATGAAAGTGAGAAATAAACACATACAAAATAAGTAGTGAAAGTTGGAGCCAATTTCTAAGGGATATTTCAAAGGGAGAATTTGAGGGTATCAAATCTCAAACATTTTCATTTCTTGGATAAGAAATGAATGTAATGAATAAAGTGAGAAATAAATCCATACATGCAAATAAGTAGTGGAAGTTAGACCACATTTTGGAGGCATATTTAAAAGGAGAATTTGAAATGAGCGAATCTAACATTTTCATTGCTTATAGGGACGATAAGTTTCTTGTGGTTAGGAACTTTGTTTCCATCATTAATACAAGGATGTACATTATCATATCTAAACTAAATTTGAAGTCATCCTTTATATTTTGAGAAGATTAAATTAGTGACATTTGTTAGTGGGCATCTTTGGAAATAGTTGAGGGTAAATCACTGAGCGATAAATGTGGTTCAAAACTAATCAAACAGTGATTTTTGAAAGACGCAGGTTCCTTTGACATTTGGAACTGTTATATGCGCATTTCTCTCTCTTCAACTAAGAAAAAAATGGTTTTATCTCACACAGGTCAATGTGCAAAAAAGAAAAATCTGGGTTTGCTAATACTTTTAAGACAGCGAAGTCCTTTAAAAGTCCAATATGCATGTACTATTTCAGAGTTTTGTTTGAGACATTAATCTGCATTTATTTATATTTTAATTCGCTGTTATTTCTGAGTTTTATTTGAGACATTTTTAACTTGTGACCTCCCCATTGGCAACATGCATTGGGCAGATGGTCCAATTGATTGAGCTAATGCTTGGGGATAGTGTGTGTGAAATTTTTTCCTTTGGGTTGTAGTCTAGTGACAACTTGGAGTGCTTGTTGTGACAATGACCAAAAGCAAATCTTGGTAGACATGTTCCTCCCCTGCATGAGATTTGCTAGATGTGGATATTGATTATTTTTTATGTAGCCTTCAGGCAGATTATTGTATGGTGCTGGCGAGGTTCCAACGAACCCTATTTTTCACTTAAGTGTGTGAGGATAGGTCAAGCTTATTTTTGGGTTTACCATTCATAAAAGATGAATTCACATAGACACACACATACATGGAAATTGTTAGTTTGGCATGCAAAGATAAACAAGGAAAACACAATAAACCAAGTATAAATCAAACAATCAAAGATGATACATAACACACTTATGTTAGGTATCTTCCCTTGTACTCAAAAGAATATCTCACATCAAACTCACGGTTCAATGTGTGCGCGTGCACACACACACATAGGAATGTATGAGTGGCTGAGGATGACCAAGTGATACTTATAAATAAGGTAGAACTAATGTAAGAATACCTCTCACACTAACCTCTAAGGGTCAAGGCATACATACATACATACATACATACATACATACATACATATATATATAT
>CBVK0101167817.1:0-10706 GCA_900067695.1 Picea abies
TGACGACAATAGGTCATCATTGAAGTGAGTAATTTTGATGTGTAATAGAGTAGGGTATGTATACTTTTGTAGAATTTACCAGTCATATCATTGGGTGGAGGGGGTCCCTTTTCCTACAAAAAAGGGGGTCTCATACACCAATTTGGTTTCTGGATTGACCGTGACCTTAAAAATAGATTATTATTATTATCACAATCTATAGATTGTCTCTTGCACATTATAAATTCCATTTTTGATGTAGAACAAGTTAAGACAACCAGGTTATTGGATGCAATATATATTTTGTTTTAAGAGCGTTTACAGGGTCAAGGGTTACTAATGATTGTTATTTGTAGTTATTTTCCTTCCCTCATTCTTCAGAGGAATCGATTGAGGAAGTGGATTTTAAAGAAAGTATTCATGTTTGATGCTCTTTTTGAAGGTATTTTTGTGATATTTTTCAATCATGATAGATGTTTCATTTGTAATTTGTATTCAACAATGAAACTCCCTGAGAATATCTTTGCAAATGGGACCTAGTGACAAAGACATTAGCAATAACAGATGCTCTTGGGAATTAGTTTGCATATTTTCAAATGCAGCATAAGGTTCATGATATTGTAAGTAGCCTCAAACAAATTGACATGGACCATTTTTATGATGAGAATGAATGTATTGACATTTTTGGAAATAGTTTTCTTGGAAATGTAAGAGGTAGCATTATTCTTCATTTACAAATGATTTTGAAATTAAGATGCATAATTGCAAGTATTCTATCTCATATTTTGAAGAATAAAGAGCAGTGCAAAGAATGGATGCTCCACATTATTATAAACAACAAAACTCCTCTTTCCATACATAATGAAATATATGGTAGTTTTGCGAGCAATCAATACGTAAATAATTCTTTAAAAATAATATTTGTTGATTGGTAGAATTAATGCATCCCTTGCAATAGCTCATGCTATGAAGTAATAGTGGAAAACTAACACCAAGTGGCCTCCTATTTCAACTGCACGATACATAATGATTCCTGAGATTGTTTTGCTAGAATATGTTGGTGATGATCTTACAAAAGATCTTGTTAAAAAGTGTCTTATAAAAGTATTTGACATTGAACACTTTGGTTGAAGGAAAAAGAAGGCAAAGGTTGTTCCTTCAAGAGACTGTACATTATGTTATGAATACATTTGAGGGTGATGGAGTTAAAATAGAGGGTATGGTGGTAACTACTATTTTATTTGTTGCCTTAGTTTCATGTTTTCTCCATCTCGAGGAGTCTTCATCACCATAGGAAAAAACTGAAGAATAAGTTATGCTATGAACATTTGAATGAATCTCAGCATGCATTTTTGAGGCTGAATTACCTTCCAACTTTATTGATACTCGGATGAAATGATATTTTGACATTATAAATGATATTTTGAGGCCTTTGGATGAGTCTCGTGATTATTTCAAAAAACAACAGTTATGAGAATTGGCAATGCTGAATGGTACTTTAAGAGAGGAAAGTATTCACAGAAGTAGAAGTGTATCTCCTTTTAATAATGTTGGCATGAAGAGAGAAAAAATTGGGCACAAATGGATAAGATTGCATCATGGTCAATAAAGGGATTTAATGTTCTTGAAAAATAATTTCATGTGATTTGTTGAGTTGGTGGTTGTAGTTTATGAAGACATAAATTATAGGTGGCAAAGTGTATTGTATAGATAGGTATTGAGCCTATTCTCCAGTCAGTAATTTAATAAAATCAAAGTCAGTTCCATCATTTAGGCATTGAAATCGATCAACATCAAAGGTTATCCAACAGATTTAGTGATAGAACAACGTGCAAGTGCGATATTCCAGGAATATTGATGGTAAATGAAGCTTTATGAGGCATATTTTGTGGAATTAGTTCAACAATTAGTTCTGGATTGCAAGGGAGGGTATCAACATCAAAGATCTTTTCCATATTTTGAGCAAATAGTTGTTTAACAATTCCAAGTTTGATGGCATTGGGATAGGATTTAGTTTAGCACTGAAGGAAGAATAAAATGAGGAACATAATAAATTTTTCAAGGGGTTGTCACCTAAGAGGCCTCTTTGGTCTGATATGTAATCATAAGTCTTTTAATAAGGTATTTTGGAGAAGAACTGAGGATATTCTCATACTTTGTTATACTAAATCATGTGTTTTCTTTGTGACCCGTCTTCAATATTTCTATTTCATATTATTATGTTCATTAATTCATTCAGGTTGTAATTGTTGTAATTCAGTACAACCTCTATTGCAACGATGTTAAAGCATCCATTAAATGTGTATTTGTTCCCCTATTTTGTTGTGAGAAAAACAATACCTCCACTTTGATGTTTTGTTGATGTTTTTCAATTAATTCATGATCTGAATGAAGCATTTGGTTTTCTTCTATTGAGCAGGAAGTCATATTTGTCATGCTTGGATACCTCACTTCTTAATCGTTTTTTTTTTATCACACATATTCCATATACTCTTTAAGATAATTCTAAAGGATTTAGAAGATGAGGTCATGCCTCTTTAGTTCTGATTTTGAGTTATTAAAAGGCTTATTTATTCAGTTCAAAATTTTCAAAAGGATGATCAATCAATCATTTTTTATGTTCTTGAAAATGCACTAGGATTGGATCTATTGCATCCTAGAGTCAACTCTAGTATCAACACCTTGAATCCTTCCTTTATATTAGGTATCTTTGAATACTTTGTTCCTACAACAACTATGCAATCTTCATCAATCATTGGATTCATCAACCACTCATCTAGTAGCCTTAGTTCTTCATCATAATATCTCAACATTATCTTTGAATGTTTATTTTCGATTCTTTCATTTTCTTTGTAGGTGTCTTCATAACCTGCATACACAGACCAATGATTAATTTCAAATCCATGAGATTGTTGGATCTCATAAGGAATCGTCTCCTTCTGTTATTATGAGAACTTCCTAATAGTTTCATCATCTTCTTCATCATTTGTAAGTTGTGTATAATCTTCCCCATGATTAGTTTTATGAGATAACACTATCTCATCTTTCTTTATAAAAACATTATGATTCTATTATATTCTTTTAGAAAGCATATCTCTCCCTTCAACAATATTTATGAAAATTGTAGATGATTTTCCATCTTCATCCTTTGCATAACTTGTAAATACAAACAAATCGTTAGTTTAAAAAAAATAATATTCCACAGTCCCATTTGATGCCTCTAAGATCATCCCCACATGATGTTCTGAACTTTCTTGATATTTCATGAGACTTTCAACAAGTTTCCCTTCAACATCTCCATCATCATTCTCTCTAAGGAATGATCCTTGCTCTGGTTCACAAAAGTGAAATCCTCATTCCATCATTTTCCTCCGTCTAAAATAAAATTCTCTAAGTTTCTCTCCCTTCAATGAAGCATTCAACCCGTGCACCAATTTATTCATAGAAAAATGCACAATGGGCCACTTAACCTTATTCTTCACATTCCAACCCCATCTCTAATCTTCATTTATTTCCTGTACTAACTTCAAAATTATACTGAGTCTTTCCTTAACCTCAATAAGCTCTCTATCAAACTCCTATTGGTTCATATTTCTGCCAATTTATTTTGCATTCTCTCTCCTCTTGTTGTGGACTTTATCTGAACCTCTGTCATGACCATCAATAATCATCTCCATATTTTCCCTTGTGATATTCTCCTAGTCTACTGTGAGTTGCATCAAGCCTTCTCTGTAGCAGGTCTCTGCATCTTGCCACTCAATATCTCATCAAGATTTACCTAATCCTGACCTCTTGGTATTCTTCCAGTTCTCTCCCCTAGAACCTACTGAGAACTCTTTCTCTTCTTTGAATTCTGCACCTACTCACACTTTTCTAAGAAATTAACTGGTCCTCCTCACTTCCAATTCTCCATTGGAAGTATTTACAACATCCTTTGTTGCAAGGTTTTTCCACTAGCTTCTTCACCTAAGAGATTCACTTGTTTCCTCTTCCTCTGTCACAATTCTACTGGTTGCAATGGCTGTTACCATTCCTTCCACTTCTACCTATAAACATAATATGTTTTTACTAGAGTTAACGCATCAAAATATCTGACCAATATCTACAACATTTTTTCTAATATTTTCAACATTTTCTCCCATTTATGCTTCTTGGTTGGGATGGTCTCAAATATGAAATAATCCACCTAAGGAAATACAATTCCTTTTTTTGCCTATATACACAATTCTGTTTAGGTTCTATTCTACTAAACTTTGTCTCTTGCTCTGTATCCCTTACATAATTCCAAACATAATGTACTTTCTCTGATGCCAATTAATAGTGACCCACCAGGTCAGTTTACCAAAGGTGCAGAGTTATAAGTAAAATCTTCTACAACTCCAATCTCAAGATGCTCTCAATTTCATTATATGGGCGCAATTACCTTTATTTACATAGTATGGAGTACTATGTTTCTCACACCAGTCTATATATTGTGCTCAAATATTGACTTTTATCCTTCTCGTGACCAACTGATAGAACCCTGCACTTAAACCCATGTGATTCTCTCATCTGGCTCTAATTCCTTTCCTTTCCACACAACCATATGTTGTGATTTTGTGCTTATTCCCTTACGAAATTAAACCTTACCACTAATTCTCCATGTGACTAATGGTTATAATAATAGGCTAATATTCATCGATGTATGTGCTCAATATGGATCGTTGATCTATCCCTTTCAACGGATGACTGCCATGTATAGCGGTCTCGGGACGTCGGGACTCCACACCTTCTCAACAACCCAAAACTCTCAATGTCCATGGTCCACAATGATCTAGACCGTTGATCCCACTGGTGATCAACGATCACGATATATTTTTCTACAATATGATTCAATGATGGATTACCATCGATCTAGATCATGGATCTAGGATGGACCATTGATTCTCCTTTAATTACAATTCAACTCATGATGTGGGCTACCACAGAACTTTCATCAGTCTAGAACCTTGCTTCCATGTGTCGTATCCTAAGTGGGCCTCTGATATCAACCTGATGTATCTTAGTCTCGACTAGGGATGTTGATCTATAGACTCAATATTTAATCTTCGTCATCGATCTACATTCAAAGTATTTCCACTAGTTTCCACATGTCACTTCCTAGATGGAATTTATTATGTCATCGTGACATTTTTTATCATCAGAACCTCAGAAATTTTCATCCCTCTAATACTTTAAAATCTATGCTATCTACATTCTGTTGTAATGAGAACCGTTGATCTGGATCTGGATCAAATGATCCCGATTGTACCTTAACTTCCTTGTTTCTTCTAACACATGATACAACTATTGTCCATCGATCTAACTCTGGATTTGACGATTAGATCTATTGTGTCGTTGAACTGTCGAGAATTTTATATAATCCTCCTAACTTCCATCCAATGGATAATACTCCTCAATGGAATGATTGGACGATTATTTTTCCTCAATTATTACAAAGGCTTCTTTGACCTTTGGTTCACCTTGAGCACAACACAATCTTCAATATATATTCATCCAAAACTCCAAACAACTCAACCCAACTTTTCTTCTATTAGGATCATCGATATCTTTGATGATCAGTGATCGATTGTGATTTGAACATGTACAACACTGGTTAGAGAAACATTTAGCACACAAATAATCCCATATGGATTCATTAGTTCAAAAAATCACCCCAACGATATACAAAAACACGAGATAAATACACATATATTTTATAAATGAATCTATACACAATTACATAAGGCCTTCTTGCCTTCTCTTGGCTTTTTTTACGTTTAATTGGCCTTTTCTCAACCTTTTGTCCATACTCGGCCTCTTACACAACTACTATATCTCTTTCTCACTCTATCTCTACATGCACGCTCCTTAATTAATATCTTAATGCCCGAAGGCTTACAAAATATACAACACGGGGATGAAACCTGAATTCATTTAAGAGCCTACTTAGACTCCAAAAAAATTTCAAGGATCTCTTAGATCCATAATATCCTGAATATATCACTCTAGTATCTCTTATATACCTCACAACTCTTGAGATATGCTAATATAGGTAGATTCACTTATATTTAACCAAACTCAAATAAACAAACCCTATCCTATGCTTTCCTTTTAGAATTTCAATAAAACATAGGAAATGACAATAATAACAAGTTAGGGAACCAACTCCCTTGGTAAATTCATAGACCCCCTAGGTTTGTTCAACAACGTAGATTTTGGAGGAAAAAATGCTCCTGCTTCAACCAACCTACTATAACAATATTTGCAAGAATCAACTTGCTAGAGACACCAATCTCCTCACCTGAGCACCAACTCAAAAATATATGTGTAGAAACCATTCCAAGATATTCATACAAAGGTTACTTCTAGCTTCACCTACATTATTCATTCCATAAACAATCCTTCAAACCCTAGCAAGCTTCGTAGCATCATTCCTAGAATGTAATTACTAGTGAAAACATCCACTGATGGAAACATACACTAAAGAAAATATCCACTGATAAAAATATCCAATGACAACAACATCCACTGACAAAAATATTACAGCCTAAAAACAATCCACACATTAGCATCACAAACCTTCAGTCCCTCATAATGCACCTTAAGAATAAGAAAGACCTCAAGAAAATCCATTGGACTTCTCTTCACACCTTTAGATCCCATAAATACACCCTAGCACCTTTAGCACACCTCATATCACTTATGTGAACATCAGACTTGATATCTTTCTTGGTTTCTCTGCAAATGTGAAATTCTATCATGTATTTATAGTAATTTTGTCCCCACTTTCTGGGCCAACCTATAAAGACTGGCTGAGCCGACCTCAATTTTATGGCCTAGTTGTTGGACATAAAAAATCATATCTCCTCATCCCTAGGGAGTTAGAGGGAATTCCATATACCATTGGAAAGTTATCAGAATAGTATTTCCAACCATATAAATGTTTCTCCCATTGGAGATTTGTAGTTTCCCCCTATCTTTGACATCAATGACAACAATATTTCCAACACAAACTCCCCACTCTATTACTTCCAAAGAAATTAATAATTTTATTCCATGGCAAAGTTAAATCTTAAGTTGCATGGAATGAAGGGGCCACACATATCCTTCAGGCACTAATACCCCCCACATATTAATAAAAAAATTATTAGATAATAATCAAAGGAGATAATTAAGTTCTACAAATGTTTTGGGTTAAATCCCTTACTAGTGTCCTTTCCTTGGCCTACTTAATCCCCTTTGTATTTTCTCTCTTGTGGAGTCATAGCCCCCATTCTTTTGTCCTTCTCTTCTGCAGCCAATGATGTAATTTTTGTTAACATGCAATGTTTGGTTACAAATTTCATTTTTCATTTTATATCCATTCATCATGTACATACACAAAATTGTATTGGGGATCAAAACTAGGGTATCACAATTTTATTCCTTTGCTTCTTGAATAATTTATATGATATTGGTCTCTATGATTTGTGAGAGGATTCTTTGATATTTTGAGTAATCTTGAAATATTTTGTGGTTTCACTCATTCCAAATTGTTCATAGTAGAAAACTTGGAAAAAGTGTCCATCCTTTGTTGAGTTGGGGTAAATGAAATAGTTTTGTCTCCAACGCTCTATACTTTCTTGGAATATTTATCTTTTTATGTCTAATTCTATGAATATAGTGGCCCCATTCTCCCATAATTTGTTCACTATTATGTGGTGATTAAATATTTTTTCACCAATTTCCTCTTCTTACTAGGACATAAATAATCTTGAGGGTTCCTGAAAACCTCTATGTCTTATTTTATCCCATGTGAATACTTTTTCTCTTGATAAATTTTCCATAGGGAGGTTTCCACTTTTTACCAAAGCGTTGGTTGACATATATTTTCCCAAACCTTGTTGTGATCTACCTCTAACTTATTTAGTACTAAAATATAATTTTCTTTCACTATGTATCAACCTTTTCCTTCCAATCCCTATCCTACATGTATTTTCCTTTCTTCAACTTGAATTTATTGTCCTTAAAGACGTCCCATAAGCTGCTACTCTATGTTTCTTCTACTTCTACATGCCATGGTATTGCTGATTTCTATTTGTACCATATTGGGGGATGTTGTGCTAGTTGGGGCTATGGATTCTTCTCCTAGTACTTTTTATGTAGAACTTGTTCTAGTTGAAAAAATGTTGCTATGATTTTTGGGGTGTGGTATGTAGTTATAGTTTCTATTTTCTACCATGAATATTCCTACATTAGGGTGGAGGTTATAGCTCTAAACCCCCATAAACTATAGTTTTTCACTAGTTCCCTATGAGGGAGCCCATTTGTGTGTTTGTCTAGTATGATAAGAGTGTCCTCTATGGAATTTTCCACATATCTCTCTATCTAGATCATTTCCCATAGATATATGTTGTTTTTTATCCATCATAAATAGATCTTAAATCCTCAAGCTTTATTGATGGTATGTATGTCTTTAATTCTTATACCTCATAGCATCTTTGGAAGGTAGACTTGGTCCCAAGTAAATGGGGCCCATTTTCGTTTTCTTGTCTACTTCACCCTAGAGAAATGATATTTTGATGGCTTTGATTGCATTAATGTTTTTTCTTGGGGATATTTAGGTATAGAAGAAATAATTAGGCATGTACTAGAGGATGGATTTTATTAGGGTGACCTTGACTACTAGGGATAGGCAATAGAAAGTCCATCTTCCAAGGTGTTGCTCCAACTTGTGTAGTAGGTATTCATAACAATATTGGAAAAGAAAGGATTGGATAATGGGAGGCCAAGCTATTTGGATGGAAGGTATCCCCTTTGCAATCCTATAATTCTATAGATGTTGGCATGTACTTCCTCATATGTTCTTTTTTACATAAGGAGGGTTTTTTCCTCATCCCTATCCAATTTAGGGATGTTGGACTAAGGATGTATTCCATTGCTTGACTTATTTCCTCTATAGGTTTTGAGAGAAGGTTGCCAAAATAATTGGTGATCTCATGTTCTATCTCAACATGGATTTCCAAATTGAATATACAAACACTATTAAAAGAACTATCATAACTAAATTTAAAAGTAAAATGTGGAGTCATAGAGAGAACAAGAATAAGATAAAGTCAAATTACTACAAATACATCATTAATCTTGGTACGTTATAAGATCAAAATTATATTTTCATTGTTCCTAGATCATTAATGAAAACAAATATGGTAAAAATAACAACAATTTTTTATGCATAGTGAGACAAGCCACTAAACAAAACCTACAAAGGCATTAGATTTAAATTTCCAAAAATTTGTAATAAAATCTAATTCCATAGCTTGTTAACTTATAAAAATAAAAGCGAACATGAGAATTTCATTTCATACTATTGAATCATAGAAACAACTTGATAAATTATGTTATCCATACATAGAAACAATTCTAACCCCATAGCTTGTTAACTCATAAAAATAAAATGGAACTCAGAAAATCCACCACCACCACTTGTTAACTCATAGAATTCAAAGAGAACACAAAATTTGTATCATCATCACCATCTTCATATATCCATTATTGCAATTATAATAACCATAACTAATTACTATTTTTGAATACAAATTATTATGTAAGAAAAAATATAAATATCACCTTTATTATATATGAAATAAAAAAAGAGCTGGGTCCTTGAGTAAAACCTAAAACTACATGTAATTGTCTAATATCACATCTTCCTCAAATATAAGGAAACAAGTTCATGGCCCAATACCAAAGGCATATAGTAGGAGTGGAAGTTCCCCCCCTTATAAACCACCAACAGGTTATTTCAGATGTTGTTGGTTTCCTTGAATAAAAGTGATGAGTCAACTCACATTTGTGGATAGAAACTAGTGATGGTTTTCCTCGTTGTCGGTTGGCCATTGAGTTATGATAGGTTTTTCCACATTCAAAAGAATGAAATAAAAAAGAGGGTCAACCCTTAGATTTATATGGCAAGGAGAATGGAAGTGTATTCATGTGTTCCTTAATTGAATACGTGATAATGTTGGTTTTTTACATATACCTCCATGATCATTTAGTATTTCAAAGGTAATGTTGGTTTTTTACATATACCTCCATGATCATTTAGTATTTCAAAGGGTTTGGAGATATATTGAAAGCATCAATCATCAAAAGAAACTTGGGTGTTATTCTACATACATAATTCTAATTTCATGTTTTTTATTGAATGGTGTGTAGGGACTTTGCTCCTCCCTGCCAAGGTTCAAATCTTATTTAAGAACATGAATATTATTTGTCACTATCTATTTGATATGGTAAATGGAAACACAATATCATGTGGACTCCACAACCATCGACCAATCGAGTGGAATTAGTGGATAACCATTTCAACCATCAACCATGGTTGGAATTCCAACCATTATTTCTACATAGAATTTCAAAGGATCTATGATGTACTTTCCAACAACAACCTACCATAACTGGAAGATTCATTTCTCTATTTGTAATGATTACAATCAAAGTGAAAAAATGAAAGAAATTGCATTACAATCATAGATGATTTTAGGGGCTAAATTTCGTCAATGGGATAATTTTCCAGGTTTTTTCCCAAAAAACGATTCTCTAATTTCCATTTTTTTCCAAAAACGATTCATCCAAATTCCATAGAATAAAATTATTTTACCTTAAAAATAGCCAAAATTTTATAGAAACTATATAAAATACTTAGAAATTTGAATATTTTTACA
>CBVK0101167821.1:0-10971 GCA_900067695.1 Picea abies
GCTCTTCCGATCTCACTCTCCTCATATCTATGCTCCTGCTCTGAACAAAATATGATACGCAATAACCTCTTGCATTGATACCAGTTGTTGATATTCTCTTTCTGTGTACCCCACCAATGGGCAGGTGTAGCTTTCAAATCAATATCTAATACTAGTAATCTTTGATTTTCTAATACTTCTAATTCAAACTTCATTAAAAATTCTTCTAATTCAAACTTCATTAAAAATTCTTCTAATTCATTCAAACCATAAAAATTAGGAGGTTCTCTTACCTCTCGACCAATCCATCTTAGCGTGTGCATCATTTCGGCACTTCTTCTGGTGGATAATTTATGTAATCGTTGATGCTAGTTCTCCAATCTTGTGTCAAAGTCTTAATCACAAGAACTAATAATCCTCCAACTCAACATTCCATCTGCAGTTAGGTTGATGTAATCCTCTTCGCGCATGGTAGTTCTATACAATTGACTTATGTCTTCTGTAATAAAATTTTATGTCGTAGATTCCACATACCTTCCTCCTTCTAAGGGATCTAATGGCACAATAACTTTGTATTCTCCATATTCAAAGATCATCTTTCTAGTCTTCAAATTGATAATAGTTTGGTTCTCAAAATCCCAATCCATACCCAATAATGTTGGATATGGTGAAGTATTATCTACTATGTCAATGACCTCAAAGTATGCCACGTTGCACACTCCATCTAGATCTATTGGTATCCCCTTCAATCTACCAATTGGAACCACTCTATGTTGATTTGGTAACTCAATTGAATAGGTGATAATCCCAATGTAAGTTCTCCCATAGATTCCCATGTATTTTTAGGAAAAACATTGACTTCAGACCCTAAGTCTAGTATGATATTGCCCGTATTGAAATCTATGTTGTTTGCATTCAACCTAAATTCTCTACTTGTTCTTCTCTTCTTACGAAATCGATTGACCCTCTAGGGTTCTAACTTCATTTCTTCTCCAGAATTACACTTCTCTAACAAACATTGTAATACTTGTAAATAATTTTTGTCATTCAACAACTTCACACAAGACCCCAAAAAATTTCTCAGATTACTTACTTGTTCTAATGGTTTCTCTATGTTGGTCTAATCAAATAATGGAGACATGTTGTACATTGGTATATCATCTATTAGCTTTGTTCCTGAAGTCGATGCAATATTCTCCTTCAAAATCTCTTGTATGGATTCTTTGAATGTCTCCTTCTCTTTGTGTGCATCAAACTTTTGTTCATGTTCAGTATTCTTCCTTACCCACTGGTATTGGTCCTGATCCTTCTTTGCTACATCTCCTCCTATCTTGGCTCCACCTCTAGTAACTATGTGGATCTTCTTCCCATCCTCTTCTCTATTTTCTACAACAATCCATTGGACATTCTGGTTGTTTTGGTTCCTCTTGTCATTTATCTTTACCAGAAGTGTCAGACAGTCTTTTGTATCATGGTTTGTTGTGCGACAATACATACATGTCGCAGGTGGTTGTGGACAATATCTTGCATAGTGTTCACGTTTCTGACAGTTGTGACAAACTAAAGGTCCTCCGCCTCCACAAAATCCTATTCCTCCTCAACCTCCTTCTTTGAAGCCTCCTTTGTTTCCCTAATTATCCTCGTGCAATGTATTATAATGTGGTCCCTAATTATATTGCAACTGCGCATTATTGTACTATGGTGGCACTGCACATTTTATACATTGTTATACTATGGTGGTGTTCTAAACTATTGTGTGTTGTTGTACTATGGTGGCATTGCAAACTATTGCACGTTGTTATACTGTGGCTATTGCGTAGGTTGTGTTGGCATTAATTCATCTTGTACCCTGTATGCATATGATGTCCTCTCCTTCATTATCTCCAAGGTTCTTCAGTCCTTGTCTTCATGTCCAACCGAATTACAAAAATTGCAAAATGTGTTTGTTGGCACAGGGGAAAACCTAGGGTTCAACGCTCAAGAGTGCACCAACAAAACCCTAACTACCGACCCTTTCGGCAACACCTGTGAAGCAGATGAAGTCTCACCCAAGGTAGAGGTAGGGGTGGTTGCAGGACTCAGATGTTTGCAACCTTAGCTAGGACACCAATTTGTGATTATATATTTTACAGGGTACTTAGCATAGATCATTCATCAATATTTAACCCTTATGGTACTTCACAGATAGCATAGAGCATCGCAGTGAATAGTTAGACTAAAGATGATTCAATACTTAGCCACAAAAATATAGATTAGATTCAACAGATCAAGCACTAAGCATATTATATATCAGATCTAACATTCATTCATATAGCATAAGCACAGAGCATAACTAGATATATTTAATCACATCAAGCACTTAGCCAAGAAGGAGATAAACACATTAGATCGAAGCACAGAGCACAATACACAAAGTTACCGTGGTTCACCCCCACCCTGGGGCTACGTCCACAAAGTCTTCTTCTTTATATTATCTTGGTCAAGTAGTTACAACACAGTGCTTCAGTGACCCTTACTTCGCACAGGACAAAATATATGCACAACTCGCTAGATCCTTCTTCCTTTCACTTTAGCACAAAACTACAACAACTTGCACTTAGCTTTTCAATCTCCTTACAATCATGCACAGAGCACTTGCAATATACATCCAATCACATAGATCCAAATACTAGCACTAAGCCTTTAGCTATACATCACATAGATGTACTACTATCCTCTACTTACATTGCCTAAGTATCTATTTATAGATTACAAAATGGGCCTAAGCGTGGGTAAACCCGTGGCTCGAAATCCCTTTCCCTTTACATCAACCCAAAACCCTAAAAGGGACCAAAAATAGGTCTTACTTCCCTAATTTATGCTTCGCGTTGTGCTCCATCTTTGGCAAGTTGTCGCAGTCCCAAAAATGGTCAAATATGACCAAGTATTCTTCAAAACTTGGTCAAGGGCCAACAATATTCTTTGGTACTGTTTGATATTTCTGCATCATCGGACAATCATAGGGATCATGTCCATGTGTTTTATATATCTCACACCAGGGTCCCCTGGGGGCAAAGGATTTGGCATTCCTTTCCCCAAGTATAGTGCAAATGTTGGGCACTTGTTCTTATGATGACCTTTTGTTCTAAAAAATGTGCACCAAACATTCTCCCTCTTTTCCGTTCCCTTATTTTGATTCAACTAAAATGTTAAGTTCTTTAGGTCTAGTCTCAACTCTTCCATAACTGTATTTGTATACTTATATTGATTTTCCTCTAACTGCAATGATTCTTGCAAGGCCTCGACTTGGGTTTGGAACTTGTGTCACCTCAAAGGGTACTTCAAATGTGCCAATAAAGAGTTAACAAATAAATATCTATGCTACATATCAGTAATAAGGTACTTCAAATTACCTTTTATCCTCTTGAAATTTTGATCAACTTCCTATACTGTCTCACCTAGTTTCTTCTTAATCTCTATCATTTTATTCATGAACTAATCCTTTGAACTCGGTTTCTGAAAATTATTGATCAATTTCATCTTCACATGTGTGATAGTTGTAGGTGCTCTTGTTGGATTATTTATTGCGAGACCCATATACCAATCTAATGTCTGGTCTTTGAATTTGATTGTCAACTATGAAACCTTTGTATCTTCATCTGTAATCTTCTTAGCTTCCCATATATTCTCACAAATAAACAAATATTTTTATGGGTCATCTGACACTTCTCCTCGAAACTCTAGTAACCTAATAATAGGATCTCGTCCTTCCATTGTGAAGTTTGTTGTACTACCACCTCTGTGCGATGTAGATACTTGACTAATACTTGTTGAACTTACACTTATGCTTGAGTTTCCACAGGACCCACGTCCTGTAAAAATCCTTCTACTACTAATTACTTGTTGGTTAAACCGTTTTTCTTCTTCAGATGTCTTAGTCGCACATGGGGTTGTGGGTTCCACACTATTTCAGATATGGAATGGAGAGCCTTCTTCTATGTCGAACCCCTAACCTCTGGTTTTCCTCTCATATGTGGCGCGTAAGATTTCCTCAATATGCCCTGTCACACAGAGATCCCCTACCTCTTCCTCATCACCATCCAAGCCCTCTTTCTCGACTACTGCCCTCTTTTTATTATTGATCTTATACTGGTAAGTTTTTCTGTTGTGTGTCACTCATGCTTTCCTTATTATTTCCCTTGTTTTTTCCTCGTCCATCATTATAGGGTCCATTTCTTCCTTATTCTAGCCTCCATTCACATCCCTCTCCATATCTCAGATCTTCCTTAGTGATTCCCCCATCTCCCCCATGTGTGCATAGTGTTTTAGTTGTCTAATTCAATGGTCATCATGCCTTTATCATGAAATAATATCTTGATCGGCGTGTAAAGTGACATGATGTATCTTCCTCTTGGTCCTTTCATAAATTCCTGCTCTGCAGTAGTATATGAATTCATTGTATTGATTGAAAATGCAGTAATAAACCCTGTAGTAATGTTGTCTAACCAAAATTCCACTGTGAGCATGAATTTTTTATTAACCCTTTCCAGCCACGCAAATTCTCAACATTACACTCTACTAGTCTTATCCAATTAGTCAGATAATTATCCTTCAACTGCAATAAACACGCATGTAATAACTTTGGAAAATAACATAAATATGCCTCATGCAAATCAATAAACACATAACGCTATAGATATCGGCGCGATGTATACCTAGAGCTTCTATTATCTTTATGCGCAAACTCGAGTTGCTTTGTCTCCAACCATCTTTCAAAATCTTTCTTTGTAGGGTTCCATGGCCTACACATCCCCTTCTACCACTGCATTCTCTTCATTAAATTCCCTCCAATCTGATCTACTGAGTTCCAAGCAACAACATAACCATTTGTTGGATGTATGGGTTGACCCATGTTCTACCTTAGTTCTCCAACAAAACCCTAGAAACCATCGCCCCCTCTGGTAAACGAGAAGGCAACACTGCGCACAGAGTGCACAACGCAGTCTCACCCGATATGGCTTATGGGTGATTGCATGACCCAAGTGTCTACAATCATCGAAGGGATGGAACTCATGGGAATGTTAGGCATATTATACTTCTTCTAATTCAACATTCATTCTACCATACCATCATTCATCAGATCTACTATTCTATGCATTCAACAACATTCATTCTTAATAAAACATCACATTATTCTATTGTGCATTGTAAATAAACTTCAATGGATTCATTCATTTATTTATTCATTCATCATCAAGCATATAAAATCAACACATAAGAGATAACACACATAGAGACACCATTTTTACCATGGTTCACCTCCCTGGGCTGCGTCCACAAAGATCTTATGCTTATTTATTATTCTTCATAAAAAAGGTCATGTGTTGCGTGCATTGCATCATGGGTTTAATACTGGTGAGGTTGACCAACACTGAACCAAGCTCCACAACTTGTGACCTGGCCCTCAATTACATCTCAAAAAATGACTCCATATGAGCTCTGCAACTCTCAACAAAACTAGTAATGCGACTCAAAACTTATTCAAGACTAACCTCAACCTCACCAAAACTAGACAAACTCAAGATAAGATAGATCAAAGATATCCCCTATTTGTCTCATACATCCTCTATTTATATTACAAAGATGGTTAAAAACCCTTACATCATACTCCAAACCCCTAATTCTAAGTGGACACAACTTGTCCACATTCCAACTGCTTTCGCGTGCTACTCCTTGATTTTGTCGCGTTGCTTTTCCTTTGTTCCCAGTGTGTTGCTTCCTTTCCCTTCTTGGTCCATTCTGCCTCGATTTATGCATTGTATCTTGAACCTTACCCCAAAATTTTCTGCTCCAACAATGGGGCTTAGAGACTTCATGTCTAACTTGTTATTGGAACCCTGAAAGGGAAGTGGGGCAGTCAAGGGATTGATGAACAAAGAATGGACACACTTCCTTGGGTGTGACAGGTGCATGGGGAATGAGAGAATGTAGGATTATTGTAGTAGTGGCAACTTGGACTAAGAAATTTTGTTGAGTATCAGACCTTATCCTGGCATTATGAACCCTTTTTCCTTGGTGGAGTTAATCCACAACTTGGGGGTGACCTGTTGCTGAAATCTTATGGGAAGAATGACGCATTATTTATGTGGAAGAGGTTTCTATACCTTCCTCTTTGAAACAAAGGAAGATTGGGACCTGATTTTCAGGGGAGGAACATACTTCTTCAACAATAAAGGAATTTATTTTAATAGGTGGACACCATACTTTAATCCTGAGATTTATGTTCCTTGGGTTGTTCTGGTATGGGTAAGGCTCCCTCACCTTCCCCTGCATTGTTGGAATCCTAATTCTCTATGAAATATTAGAAATTATATAGGGAAATATATAGACTTGACAAAACCCAAAGCATACATGTTTTCTTGTGCTAGAATTTATGTTGAAGTAGATATAGAAAAGGGTCTCCCTGAAGCAATCCTTCTTAAACTGGATAACTGGAAACAAGTGAAAAAAATCGATTATGAGAAACTGTCGTTCAGGTGTAAAGCCTACCATGAATATGACCACTTCTTTAAATATTATAAGAAATATTCACCCCAAAACCCTGGGCCTCAGGCCACTTTGGATCAATGGCATATTGTAAAGAAGAAATTGACTAGAGGAAAAGGTCCCCAACCTTTTTAGTGAAAATCGGCCCCTAGCCCTCTTCCCCCCAAGGTTGCATCTATGACCCAAGCCAGAATGAGCTCCTCAACACCTCCTATCCATATTGATTATGTCGTTGATTCCCCTCAAGCTTCCACCCAAAATCCCATCCTCCCTCCTTTTTCCTTAGCGCCCCCTTCTGTAGTTGACCCTCCCCGAGCCCCTTCCCCAAACCCTATTGTTCCCTCCTTGGTCAACTCGTTCGATATTATATCGTAGCCCCTCCATACCTTTGTTGAGGTTGTATCCCCATATGTGCATCCTCCCAACATTGATTTTCCTCCCTGGGTGAATTATGTTTTCCCTCGATCATGTCAGTATCTTCTCAAGAACATCAGACTCCTATGCAAGAATAAGACTCCTTAGACTTCCAAGAAGAAATTGATGTAATACAAGTTCCTCCATCATGCATAATCATAAGGAGACAAGCACAATCGACCTCAAGTGATCAAGAATCAAAAGGACCTGAAGAAAAGAAGACCAAGAGACCAAGGTGAAAAACAACTAAGGAGATTCGAGAACAAGAAGAAAACAAGGATGAAAAGCAGACCAAGAGACCAAGGTGAAAAACAACTAAGGAGATTCGAAAACATGAAGAAAACAAGGATAAAATGATGGGAGTGCAGACGATGATTGATAAATCCTTTAAAACAATGAAAGGTAATCCAAGAAAAGTAAATGGTGGACAAGGCTCCCAAAAAGGGGGTGAAAATACCTCCTCACAAGGTAAGTAATGAAAACAGTCTCTTGGAACTGTAGGGGCCTTGGAAGTAAATTTAAAGTTGAAGCAATGAAAGTCATTATCAAAGTAGAAAATCCCAAGGTTCTGCTAGTCCAAGAGTGATATGAAAATAGTGGGCTGACTTGTTATGCTATGCAAGCACCCTCTACTTCATAAAATTTTACAGGACCTTGCTCCATGTATTAAAATATGCAAGATAAAATTAAGTGTTAAGTTCATGCTTCTTTTAAATGGTTATGTGTGAGGTGTTTGCAAGATTAAATATGTTGTTTTCATAAAATACAACAATAAAAATAACTTGCAGTAACCAACAAACACTCACAACAATAACAACATGATAAAGGAGTTCACCCCTCTCCGGGCTACATCTCCTTGAGCCTCCATCAATGGACTTGGCTCTCTGGGATTAATTTGTCAAAAAATTATTTTACAAGATGATGCTCAACTCCAGTGGAAATACTGACTGTACCATTGGGATTAGAATACATAAAAACCCCAAAAATGACTAATAAAACTCTGAAAACGGATCATGGCTCATCTGGGCATGACCTCTTCTACATGTGGCCTTAAGCTTCCCTGAGCTTCTCTTTGGAAAAAACACCTGTAAAAGTCCTCAAATGGATCTGAAACCTATCCCAAAGTGTTCAGAGCATAATAATTATTCAAAAATGATTATTCAATCACAGAAAACAAACATAGGCTCATCTGAGCAAGACCTCCAACAATGAGGGCTTCAAGCTCCCTAGAGCTTCCTGAAACTTAAATGGTTAAAAACCTACAAAAGAAGTCTTCAAATGGCTTTGAAAATAGTGCCAATGGATTCAGAATGTCCAAAAACCCCTAGCTAGGCTTTTACGACACCTCATTTGGCCAAAAAATGAAGAAGATAGGCCTCCTGCCATTTTCTTCCTTCAAGCTTATTGTCTCTGGTTCGCCAAAACGCACCTCTGGGCGTTCTAACCAAGAACACGCTCCAAATTCGTGCTAAAACCTAGCACTAAGCGCACAACCGCATAACCGTGAAAACTGTAGGATGGTTAGGGTGCGCCCAACCCCTAACTGCCAAGACCGTGGGCATGTGGTCACCATATGACCTCGCGCTAGCGCAAAAGAGGGCTCCATTTCCAAGGGCAAATGGATACATGACAAGTGGCAGCGTATGGTTTGTATGACCATTTTAAAAACCAAAATGTAAACCAATTCCAAACTCTTGTGCATTTGTTTTAACGGTGATCATATATATAAATGTATGCGACCGGGGGCTGGGGCTAAGCCCCAGCCCTGCCCGCGCCCAACTCAACACTTAATCAAACTTTAATATATTTTAAACCATATATTTAATAAGTCACATAGTGTGGTGCGTTGGCAGGGTGGATATTATAAACACTTTGCATCGTGGTGGAGGTTCGGGGTTCAAATCCCACGGACTCCATTAATTTTTGAACTAACAACCATTGCAAATAACGGGGTGCCACGTGGCAGCCCATGACTGGGCCACGTGGCACCAAAACACTTGCCAAAATGATGCCATGTGTCAAAATTTCATTCACCCTCAACTACCAATCCGAAACTTCCACGTCATCATATGCCACTTCAGTGTACGGACGTACGACATCTGCCACGTCAACCTGTACGGACTGTACAGTCAGCACAATTTTTTTACATGTTTGGCGATTCGAATAGATCGCTATATTTCTCTCATCCAACGTCCGTTTGAACCCAAATGAGCTATGTTGGGTTTGTGATGACGAGGGCTATGCTCTTGTTCGTTTTGAGGCAATTCCAAGAACTTTGATTTTTAAGCTAAATTTTGACCCTTGGTCCAGATTTTGATCACGCCTTCCCACTGAAAGGCTTTTGGACCCACAAAAGATTATGATTATCTGTTTGAGATTCAATACTCCTCTGCTTTCAAGGTCTATCAATTGATTCTATTTGAAAAGTCTTTTCGACAATCACTTGGATATCTTGACATGCCTTGCACTGCAACTGGCTATGTCCCTCAACCACTGTTCTCTGGCTATTGCTGACCCACTGTTCTCTTTGTGCTTGGAAGACTGCCAACCTTTCCACTGAGAATCAAGTCCCTCTTATGAACTCTTTGGCATCAACACAATCCGCTCTCCAATGGCTGCAAAAACTTTCCTGCGACATCTTGTCACAAGCCAAGAAAACCATCAATCTTGAAAACAAATTTATACAAGACTGAAAATGATGCCAACAAAGTCTTTTTGCTCTTCAAACAAACTATTGCATATTGTACTTCATCAAATCACATGGAATTTTCCTGCATCTCGATGTACTCAAAATTAACTTACAAGCCAACAAACACTATCGATTAATCATAAGTTGAAAAACATGATCGACACAACATAGTCGTTGGACAATCATCGACACCAGTCAAGACTCATTTGAAACATATTGACCTTCCCAAAATGACAAGTCGACATTCATGATACACAATCATGTTATAATCATGAGCCATTCATGATGAACTATCACCAGATTCACTGCTTACACATACACAAAAACACATGCCTGTGCATAGCTCTCAACTCTCCTTCAAGTACAAACATAAGTACATAAACCCGAAACATGTGGGTACATAAGAGCTAAATATGAAAAAGATATATGGCTGTAACAAGTGAACATCATACCCCACTTTTACATCCTCATGGTGAAGTTGTGCAACAACAAAATTGCCTTCAAATGAATTGCATTCACATGCATTTGCATCATACAAGTTGTGATAAACTGCTGCAACTTATCATACTCTCAACATAAATGCACACATAAGGCTGAAAAGTGCATTTACAACAGAAAATGCAAGCCTTACTTGCTCAAGAAATCCAACCATTTATTACCAAGCCAACTCAACGATGACTTTTTTTTGCTGAAAATCATCCTCTTGTGAATCATCTTGACTCACATCGATGATGGAATCTCCTCTTCCATTCTTATCAATCTCTTTATCCATCTGCTTCTTGTGCTATGGATGAGTGGTTGGATGCAATGTCCAACATTGGTCAATGAGATGACCCCGCTTCTGGCAATGAGTGCAAATCTTTTGCATCCTCTTTTTACGTTGTCTTTGCTTGTAAAGTTTCCTGAAAGTGGCCAATCTTGAACATTCACCTTTATTGCCTCTTTGAGGAGGTGAATCTGAAGAGTTACAAGCTCTCCTTTGAAGACCAACAATAGTGTTCTTGTCTACATGGTTGTCACAACTCTTTCATTTCACACATTCACATTCATCTTGAACACAAGCCTTGCATGCTGGAGGGATTGAACTTTCAACAAAAGTTCTTGAACTTTCACCTTTATAGCCTTCTTGAGGAGGTGAACTTGAAACAAAATTTGTTCTTGGAACTTTTTCCCTTGTCTCCTCAACTTTGGAATTTGCTCCATCTCTTCGTTCATATCCAAGACCACAATACTTGGGTCTCTCTTCAACAACAATAGGCTCAAC
The DNA here is from genome assembly GCA_900067695.1 of Picea abies. Classification (NCBI taxonomy): domain Eukaryota; kingdom Viridiplantae; phylum Streptophyta; class Pinopsida; order Pinales; family Pinaceae; genus Picea; species Picea abies. The sequence goes on from CBVK0101167821.1 coordinate 10,872, forward strand.
AATGCCTTGTGCATGCTTGCCTAACCCTTTACCTTCATAGCCCATTTTTAACAATAACTTGGACCCTATTCCTCTTGTGTGATTTTCAAAAACACCAAAA
>CBVK0101167822.1:0-11454 GCA_900067695.1 Picea abies
GATTTTCAAAAACACCAAAACATTCATCTTGAGAGGAATTTGAAGATAAACTAACATTACATACCTTATGTTCATGCATGTACTTGGTAAGGGTTTCCTTTGCCTCATGGAGTTGAGTCTCCATCTCATGCAACTTTTGAAGAAGCCGGTCTTTCTCCTCCTTCATGGCCATCAACTGCTCTTCAAGGGTAATACTCTCCTTTCTATCTTCACACATCTCTTTCATCACATCTCTCATGGTTAGTAACTCCTTCAACATCTCTTTGTCAAAGAACTTAGATAATGAAGATGTATGAGAACTATCAATGTTTGAAGCTTCCTCCATCCTTGCAAGATATCAAACTTCAACACAAAACTTGCACAAATACCAACAGCTAAATCTCAAGATATCAAAGGCAAATACATGAGCAAAACAAACTATGCTCTGATACCACCTGATCTGAAAATAGTGGGTTGACTTGTTATGCTATGCAAGCACCCTCTACTTCATAAAATTTTTACAGGACCTTGCTCCATGTGTTAAAATATGCAAGATAAAATTAAGTGTTAAGTTCATGCTTCTTTTAAATGGTTATGTGTGAGGTCTTTGCAAGATTAAATATGTTGTTTTCATAAAATACAACAGTAAAAATAACTTGCAGAAAATAATAACCAGCAAACACTCACAACAATAACAACATGATAAAGGAGTTCACCCCTCTCCGGGCTACATCTCCTTGAGCCTCCATCAATGGACTTGGCTCTCTGAGATTAATTTGTCAAAAAAATCTTTTACAAGTTGCTTCTCAACTCCAATGGAAATAATGACTATACCATTGGGATCAGAATACATAAAATCCCCAAAAATGACTAATAAAACTTTGAAAACGGATCATGGCTCATCCGGGCGTGACCTCTTCTACATGTGGCCTTAAGCTTTCCTGAGCTTCTCTTTGGTAAAAACACCTGTAAAAGTCCTCAAATGGATCTAAAACCTATCCCAAAGTGTTCAAAGCATAATAATTAGTCAAAAATGATTATTCAATCACAGAAAACAAACATAGGCTTATCTGAGCAAGACCTCCAACAATGAGGGCTTCAAGCTCCCTAGAGCTTCCTGAAACTTCAATGGTTAAAAACCTGCAAAATAAGTCTTCAAATGTCTTTGAAAATAGTGCCAATGGATTCAGAACGTCCAAAAACCCCTAGCTGAGCTTTTACGACACCTCATTTGGCCAACAAATGAAGAAGATAGGCCTCCTGCCATTTTCTTCCTTCAAGCTTGTTGTCTCTGGTTCGCCAAAATGCACCTCTAGGCATTCTAACCAAGAACACGCTCCAAATTCGTGCTAAAATCTAGCACACATGCACAACCGCATAACCGTGCAAACTGTAGGACGGTTAGGGCGTGCCCAGCCCCTAACCGCCAAGACCGTGGGCATGTGGTCACCATATGACCTCGCACTAGCGCAAAAGAGGGCTCTGTTTCCAAGGGCGAATGGATACATGACAAGTGGCGGCGTATGGTTTGTATGACCATTTTAAAAACCAAAATGTAAACCAATTCCAAACTCCCGCACATTTGTTTTAACGGTGGTCATATATATAAATATATGCGACCGGGGGCTGGGGCGCCCCAGCGCCGTCCGCGCCCAACTCAACACTTAATCAAACTTTAATATATTTTAAACCATAAATTTAATAAGTCACATAGTGTGGTGCATTGGCAGGGTGGATATTATAAAGAATTTGCATCATGGTGGAGGTCTAGGGTTCAAATCCCATGGACTCCATAAATTTTTTAACTAACAACCATTGCAAATAACGAGGTGCCACGTGGCAGCCTGTGACTGGGCCACGTGGCACCAAAACATTTGCCAAAATAATGCCACATGTTAGAATGTCATTTTCCCTCAGCTACCAATCCGAAACGGCCACGTCATCATATGCCACTTCAGCGTATGGACGTACGGCCTCTGCCACGTCAGCCTGTACGGACTGTACAGTCAGCACAATTTTTTTACCTGTTTGGCGATTCGAACAGATCGCTATATTTCTCTCATCCGACGTTCGTTTGAACCCAAACAAGTTGCGTTGGGTTCATGACGATGAGGGCTACGCTCCTGTTCGTTTTGAGGCAATTCCGAGAACTTTGATTTTTAAGCTAAATTTTGACCCCTGGTCTAGATTTTGATCAAAGAGACCATTCTCTCAGACTCTAATATGATGCAAGGAAGTAAGCAATTTTGGTCAATAAGTAAAGGAGTAGAAATAAGATCAAGAGGAGCTGGAGGACTATCCACCCTTTGGAACAATCATGATTTTGAATCAGGGCTCATGAAGACGACCCAACAATGGATCCTTATTGAGTTGGTTTGCAGGGTAACTGTCAAAACTTACAAAATCATCAATGTTTACACTCTAGTTCAATATGGGGAAAATCATGATTGTTGGAATGAACTCATTTTTTTAAGAAACTCTTATGATATAAGTAATTGTATAGTGGCAGGGGATTTCAACTTGGTTCTTTCCATGGAAGAGAAGCAAGGGGGGATCCAATTTGATATCTTCTAAGAGAAAAAGTTGAAGATTTGATTTCAGAGTGGGATCTTCTTGACGTCGAGCCAAAGAAGGGCATGTTCACTTGGTCCAATAAAATATTTGGCAGAGGCCACATAACATCCATGTTGGATAGATTTATCATCCACAACAACTTCCTGGATGAAAATCTAGAAATCTTCTCGAAAATCCTCTCTTTTGTAGCCTCAAACCACAACCCAATAAGTCTATCCTTGTTTGAAGATAAAAATTATGCCCCCATTCCCTTTAGGTCCAATCCTCTCTGGTTGCATAATGAAGAATCTTTGGATATAGTTAGAAAGGTTTGGTCCAAAAACGTGGAGGGATCACCAAGCTTCATTTTCGAATCAAAACTAAAAGATATAAAGAAAACTCTTAAACAATGGGCCAAAACTCATTATGAAGAACCTACAAAACAAAATTTAAGGCTCCAAAGCAATTTGGTTGAAATCCAACAAAGAATAGAAGAGGAGGAGTATACCCAATATCTACAGATGCAGTAGAAACATATCTAACAAAAAATACACCGAGTTAATAGGAAGGAAGAAGAACAATGGAGATTGAAGTCTAGAAGTCTTTGGCTGAATTCAGGTGATAGGAACACCTCCTTCTTCCAAAAATAGGCTAAGGTGAGACAACAAATAAAAACAGTCAAAGAATTCACCTCGGCCTCATGTGAAATCCTTGTAGACTATGAATCAATAAAAAGAGAGGCTTCCCTCCACTTCCACTCTCTTTTGAGTGAGGAGGAGGAACCTGATCAGACTCTTTGTTTGATTTTCCTTGAAGAAATCCCCCCGTTGGTCTCACCATAGGCCAACTGAATGTTGTTAAAATACATTGAAGAGATTGAGGTTTGTGAGGCTATTTGGGGCCTAGAGCCTGACAAAGCCCTCGGTCTAGATGGGTTTTTTATTTCATTCTATAGAAGTTGTTAGGATATTGTACAAAAAAAATCTTTGCAGAATGCTTTTCTGGACAAAGAAAAAATGAAAAGTGGGAGGGGCCACAAATTCATCCTTTCTAGCTATAATACCTAAAGAATCTAACCCCTCTTCCTTCTCTAGGTTTCGGCCTATTTGCTTGTGCAAGTCCTCTTATAAGACCCTTAAAAAATTAATAGCTAACAAGTTGAAAACCATCCTCCCTAACATCATCTCTGAAAATCAAAGATGAATCCTTCAAAGAAGACAAATCTTAGACAAAATTCTCCTGCTTTAGGAAGTAGTCCACTCGAGCAAACTTAAAAAGGAAAGTGGCATGGTAGTCAAGTTGGATATGGAAAATGCTTTCGACAACATACACCATTCCTTCCTCTTTGTTGTTATGAGAACAAATGGTTTTACTAACCATCTTACTTTCCAGATTAGTGCTTGTATAAGTGGTCCTTAAATAGCTCCTCTTGTTAATGGAAGACCAAGAGACTTCTTTCAAAGCAGCAGGGGATTAAGGCAAGGTTGTTGTCTATCCCTCCTCCTTTATGTAATAACCATTCCTTCCTCTTTGTTGTTATGAGAACAAATGGTTTTACTAACCATCTTACTTTTCAGATTAGTGCTTGTATAAGTGGTCCTTAGATAGCTCCTCTTGTTAATGGAAGACCAAGAGACTTCTTTCAAAGCAGCAGGGGATTAAGGCAAGGTTGTTGTCTATCCCTCCTCCTTTATGTAATAATGACATATTCTCTCAGTAGAAAGATAGACTCTAAACACCTCAGTGGTAGACTATCAAGGATCTCTATAGTTAGAGGGGTAAAAGAGTTAAATCATTCCCAGTTCACAAACGATACTTTGCTCCTAGGAGGATCCTCACTTCCCATTGTAGATCGATTTAATGTGATCCTCCAACATTATCTAGAGGTTTCAGGGGGCGTTGTCAACAATAGGAAATGCAATATCTTTGGGTAGAATTTCTCTAAAAGAAGATTAAGGACCTTGGCTTCAAATCTCAATTTCTCTTTTTCAGAAAAGTGGCATTCTTTCACTTATTTGGGGATCCCCATATTTCCAACTAGGCCTAAATTTGTGGACTGGAAGAATATCCTAGACAAAATTAGGAAAAAATTGTCTCGGTGAGGGGCTAAATGGTTGAACCCAACAGGAAGAATAATGTTTATCAAGTTTCTTCTTTCATCACTTTTCATCTATTAAAGCTCGACACTTTTAGCTCCAAAGTGCATTCTGCAAGAAATCAATGCACTCCTAAGGAAATTCCCTTAGGAGGGGGTAAGACAAACACAAAACAAAATTCATCTCATAAAATGGGGAACAATTATAGCCCCATTTGAACATGGACGGGTGGCCATAAGAGATCCATCTTTGATGAATAAGGCACTTTGGGGAAATTTTTTTGTGGAGATTGATCACAGGGGAAAAAGCATGGTGGAAAACCTACCTCTTGAGGAAATATCTCTCGGGTTGCAGAAAAAGAAGCTGCGACTGAGACCTATCTCCAAAACCCTATATCCAAAACAGAGTTCACCAATCTAGAAACTATGCAAGGAAGCCTTACCAATAATAAAAATCCATTTAACTTGGATTCCTGGAAAAGGAAGGCAAATCAAGGTATGGGAAGACAACATTCTAGGAGATCCTCCTCTGTGTTCTAAAGAAGAACTAGCTCCACTGAGAGAATGGATGAACACACTTGGAATCTCTTCACTCTCAGACATTTAATTTTAGGACCCAGACATTTAATTTTAGGACCCATATGGTACTTGGATAGGGTGGAAGACCTTTAACTTTTCTCCAGCCCTCCAAGGTTTATGGGATTCTCTTTTAGCTCTCCTCAAAGGGAAAGCCCCTTCTTCAAGAGACTTAAAGTATGAAAGAGGTTGGATCTCAAAAGGTGTAAATTACACGGTCAAGCTGGGTTATCACTCTCAAATGCATCATCTCCCCCTCCCCCCAAAAGAGGCTATCCAGAGCTCAATCTGGAAAAGTGGGGCTCTGCCGAAGGTTAAAGCTTTCAGTTGGATACTCTGCCATAAAAAGGTCCTCACTGTCGATAATCTAAAGAAGAGAGGAATCCAAGGACCCTCTAGATTTCCATTATGTAATAAGCAACAAGAGGAAACTCTACAACATCTTTTTCTGGAATGTGATTTCTCAAAAGAGGTGTGAAGGATTCTCCAAGCGGACTTAATAGATCCCCATATCACCCCAATCAGCTTTAATGAAACATACTTGACATGGCATAGAAGATATCCCGCAAGTTTCCATAAAAAGCCTCTCTTAAAAAGAGTTTGGACCACCCTGCCCTTCTATATCAATTGGAAATGATGGCAGAAACAGAAAAGTTGCAGCTCGGGCTTGGGGAATGATGGCAGAAACAATTGAACAGAGAGGCAACTCCAAACAGGTAGAATAGGATTTGGAGGCTCGAGAAAGGACTTGGTTGAGCCTGTTTCTGACCAATTTCAGCTCCTTGATAGCATCCAAGAAAAAACCCTGTGAAAGTCTCTCATCCTAGCAGCTCAGAATTCAAGTGAGTGATCTAGATAATTGGATAAATGATAGAAAACAACATGTTCTCTCTTTTTATGGAGCCTAGAAAGGGAATCCTGGGGGTGCAGGTGGGGTGTTGTATGGCCCTAGAGGACATGAGATAATCAGTTACGTTTGGGGCGTGAGAAGAACAACCAACAACCATGCAGAGGCACTGGCAGCATAGAAAGGGATATCTTTAGCAGACGGGAAATTAAGAATTTGACAGTGTTCGGAGATTCATCACTAACTGTTCAAAGCATCTTCTGACAATCTCCTCCAAACGACATCACAATTGGAAGAGTAGTCCAAATAATTATTAGTCTCGAAGAAAATTTTGATTCGCTTACAGTCTTTCACGTTCGAAGGAATTTAAATAGCGAGGCGAACAACGAAGCAAATTCAGCTTGCAATCTCACCTTTGGGTTACTAAAAATACTAAAAAGTGAGTTGATCGAAACCTGGACTCCAATCCCCTAAGGTCTTATTAATCTCAAGCATTAGTTAAATGACCAGTTTATTTAAACAATATCTACTAGAAAGTGAAAAATTGTTGAGAAATTGTTGGATTTGAGTGTATAACCTTGTTGCTTCTAAATGCCTCTCGGGTACTTAATTCTTAATTCTTCTTGATGAGTGAAAATTGTTTTGTGAGTAAAAATTGCTTTGTGGGTTTCACTAGTTGCTTCAAATATTGCCCAAATTCGCATCTATGTTCCAAAAGATATGAACAACAACCAGAATTTATTCCGAACACATATTTATCTTCATTCTTAAGCTTATTAGCATTTAATGTTTTCAACTTTTTATAAGCACATTGTAAAATTGATGAATATCGTCCTAACCTAGAAACAAATGTATAGCTTCAAATTTGATTGATTAGGCACATTCATAACTTATTTTAGATTTGTGTAATAAAAAAATGAATACTTATGAGTTTTGTTGGTTGATAACCATGTCGTGAGGGACGAAACGAAGCTGGACTCGCTGTCCGTGGCACGCATTCAACGGGTTGGCACGCATTATTAGCTTAAACACTCACAGTTTATATAATGCTTAATTACAGTGGATTTGTCAGAAACGAAGGTAGAAAACGATGAAAAACAGAAATAAAACATAGGGATTCGGGAATAAAAGCCTTTCCTGAAACGAAATCGCCAGACAAGAAACCAAAACAAGCAGAAAGGGACTAGAGTTGAAAAAGCTACAAACAAACTGATTACTGTGTCTGGTGCTGCTAAACGTTGAAGAAACAGAGTAGATCTGCAATCCAAGACCAAATTAAACAAAATGAAACAGTGCTCTGTAGATACGGACCTCGTTACCAAACTATCACAAATAGCTTTGTGTGAAACTGTCAAATTCCCTAACTACGGAACCGACAGACAATGCTGGAAAGGAGAAGGAGAATAAACGTTATATGCATGTCAAAATCCACCCAAATTCGCATATTTTTGCATCAAGTCGCCAAAACGCCTCCCGGGTGGCATGAAAGACAGCTCAAGCCTGTGAGATAAACAAGATTTCTCGTATCTCTGCAACATGTTCAGGCTTGATTATTCTGAATTGGTGGATACCTGACATAGAAAACGAGATAGGGTTCTTATCAATGTATTAAGGAGGTATGTGAAATCCATGCAGTATGTAAATTTAAATTGAAATCCATGCAGTCTTGTTTCCACATGAATGCATTTTACCACAACAATCAGTATCTTCTTGTGCAGAGACAAAAGTGATGGCCTGCAGCAGTCACTGTTGAAGCAGCTATGATCCACCGAACAAATCTTACCACAACCAAGACGCCCTGCATTTTACATTTGGTAAAGATATAAGCATCTGATATTTTCAGGCATGGGTCCCACTTTCAGCCAATGCATGAAGGTGAGATGGCACAAATGTTAACCATGCCAGTGCCAAGACAAATGGATAATTGCATGGAAAATCCATGCCAAGCCAGATGGATAGCCATGCAAGTACTTCAGTGCATGGACACCTATACCTTGAAGGGGCCTTATTCAGGTGAATACGAGGATACCATCTTCTCTTTAGCACCACCATTAGGGGCAGGCAAGAAGTTCGGGTACACCAGATTCCTCTACGATCCTTCTCTTTTGCCATTTTCGAAATTGCGATTGACTTCGTTGAATCCGTTGAAGCAGCGCTAGAACCAGAGGCGTCGAATTCTTTGTTTCAGTTAGTAACAAAATAGGGGAACCCGCCATGAGCCCATCAAAGCTGCGATCGATTGCTCGGGGCAGAGGATGAATATGGAGGAGGAATGTCCCAGGATATCGGATGAAGATAAGATGAGATTATATAAATACGATTGGTGATTGTTCGTCGAAGTCGCCGCTGGGAGATCCGAAGGAAGGAATGAAGGTGAATCGACCACTGGTATTATTTCTTTCTTTCTTCCCTATATTCTGATATAATTGCAGCTTTGCCATGGCAATGACGACTTGAACCTCAGTCAGGTAGGTCGAGTGCCTTCGTTCAAATGCATCGACTTCTTTTCGTCCCAGATTTTAGAGAATTTTCCATATGCCTGCGTCTAATGGCTCTCTAACTGGGATGGATCCTGCCCGTGTGCTTGGTTGGTTGGCTTCGCTTTCTGGTCTGGCTGTTGGGCTTGGATTTGGACGTGTTTTTCTGGGCACTAATAGCTATCGTGTTGTGCACCTCTTCCAGGTTCGTATTTGCTTTGGGTGGGGTACAGCTGGGGAACGACCTGCACTAAGTTTAAAGGTATCTGTCCGTGACCTCTGAGCAACGGGGTCCCGAACTCAGCTTGCTTCTTCGGTAGGTCTAAATCTCATCAGCTGCTTCAGAGGGAATGGTAACTCCCACCCCAAAGAAGAGCGACTTATGCTTTATGAAAACCAGATGGATCCGAGCATCACTTTGGCATGCAGTCGAAGCATGGGATCCAATGGTTATCACGTCAGCCTTACATAAGGGAGTAAACTTGTTCTTGCTTTACTAGCCCGGTCCACAGCATTACACTTATTCTGAGCTGTTTTAATCAAGCTGTCGAGATAGGGGACAACTTATAGACATTCTTCAGGTTTGGGAAGGAGTAACCCCGACTCTAGGTAAACGAAGACGAGTGCCCAATCTTCCAACAATTCTCCTCGCGCTGGGAACTAATGCAGCTACTCCTACTTGTGCAAGGGGTACTGGTTCAACCAGATCCATGGCTACTACGCCTGGGTATGAATCAAGGAGTGGATAAGGTGGTGGCGGTGTGGTGGTGTTTGCTCTACAAAGCGGTGGTTTGGCAGCACATTGAAAGGCAAGGTCAACATCGGTGGATAAGGTGGTGGCTGTGTGGTGGTGTTTGCTCTACAAGGCGGTGGTTTGGCAGCACATTGAAAGGCAAGGTCAACATCGGTGGTTTCTTAGTGCATGGAAAAGCAAGCTCAAGGCAGTGGCATTTAAAGCATTGAAAAAGCAGTGACATAGATGTCAAATAAAGTTATAATCAAAATTGGAAACTTTATATAGCTTGTCTAACCATGAGCTTATATAAGAATGCAAAATTACATACATTCTTGAGAGCTTGTAACAAATAAGACTTTAGGTTATCTAATTTAATAATGAAAATATTACATTCCTCCGTAATGAACAATGAAAATATTATATTCCTCATTAATAAGACTTAAAATGCATCAACCAACACCCTGTAATAAGACTTAAAATGCATCAACCAACACCCTGAGTGGGTATAATGATTATGGGCCTAACACCCTGTAATAAGATTTAAAATGCATCAACCAACACCCTGAGTGGGCTTAATGATTATGGGCGGGCTTAATGATTATGGGCCTAACACCTGTAATAAGACTTAAAATGCATCAACTAGGCCTAACACCCTGTAATAAGACTTAAAATGCATCAATTAGGCCTAACACATAAGACTTAAAATGCATCAATTAGCCTAACACCCTGTAATAAGATTTAAAATGCATCTACCAATACCCTGAAATGCATCAACCAACACCCTGAGTAGGTGGGTCTAATGATTATGGGTCACCCTGAGTAGGTCTGAGTAGGTGGGTTTAATGATTATGGGTCTAATGGTTAAGAACATGTCTTTTTTCTTAAGATCTAATGATTATGGGTCTAATTTCTTAAGATCTAATGATTATGGGTCTAGTGGTTAAGAACATGTCTTTTTTCTTAAGAGATCATAGGTTCAAATCTAAAAGTTTTTTCTTAAGAGATCATAGATTCAAATCTAAAAGGGGTAAGAGTATGTATACCTTTGTAGATTTTACCCTTCAAAAGGGGCAAATCCAAAAGAGGTAGGGTATGTATATCTTTGGAGATTTTATGAATCTGATAAAAAATAATCATTTTGTTTTCCCTATCGTTCTTTATAATTTCTTATAAAAGTAATTTAAATATTTAAATATGGTAAAAAAATAATCATTTTGTTTTCCCTATCTATAACGTTTCTTATAAAAATAATTTAAATATTTAAATATGGTAAAAAAATAATCATTTTGTTTTCTCGGATAAAAAAATATATTTAGTCAACGGTTAACTAATTGATATTTTGGCCTTTTGGGAGGACTAATAAAAGTGACAAGGTTTTCAACCATAACATTGGTCATCCCAGGTTTGGAGGTTTCTCTTCAAACTCGATGTCGTTGTGATTTATTTTCACATAATGTGGTAGCTCTATATTTTCACATAAATTTATTTTAATTTTAGATTATCTAAATATTAACATGTATTTTAACATAAATTTATTTTAATTTTAGATTATCCAAATGATCAACATGTATTTTAACATAAATTTATTTTAACTTTAAATTATCTAAATATCAACATGGATTATTGATCAAATTTATTAAAGTGTGATTTTTTTACATATAAAAAATGAATATAAAAAATAAAATTAAATGATTAAAATGTTTACATTTCCAAAAATTTAATCCTTAAACACTTGTATACCAACACAACATTATTACAAAAAAATATACTCTTGTTAAAAAAACTAAAAACCAAAAACAAAGTTATGGCAGATTATATCATGTGGAGTTGTATTTAGTTTTCTCCCTTTCTCTTTGTGTTGTAGTTGTTGGAAGCCATTGAAAATCAATGACTTTTGTTTTTATTATTTTACATGTATTACTTTAATTGAAGATGATTGTTCAATTTATCATTCCTTTTATTTTTATTATTTTAATTTAATATTATCTATCAATTTTTTTCTTGGAGCCACTCGTTAATGAGGAAGAGGCGTCCAGTAATTAGACTCTTCCACTAGTGTGGACGATCCAACTATCTCAAATTTTTTATTAAATTCTTTTCTTTAATATATTATTGACTTGCCATTTTGACTCTAAAAATTGGGGAAAGGATATATATATATATATATATATATATATATATATATATATAT
>CBVK0101167823.1:0-20034 GCA_900067695.1 Picea abies
ATTCCTGCTGAACCGCTCTTCCGATCTCACCATGAATGTGAAGATGAGAAATTTTCCTGGTCCAAGGTGGATCATAGTCCAATAGGTACAAACAAAATGGAGATGTTGTGATCAATCTCCAAGTGGGAGATTGTTGGTTGTGGAGCCTAATTATCTTCTTGATTAAGAGGTCTTGTTTCAGCTGTGTTTGGACCCATTTGTTGACGAGGGTGTTTGTGTGGGTGGGTTTCCCCCACATCTGGAGCTAGGGGGGGAATGAAACACTTTATGGAGCCCCCTCTTGGTGCGGGTTTTGGGGCAACGCCCCCAAAGATAAATTTTTGGAAAAATTGCCTTGTAAAATATTGTAATTTCATAGTCAATCTGGACCGTTCATTATAAAGTCATAGATATAATGGTAGAAGTTATATTATGGTTTTTTTCCTTAGAAGGAAACCCTCTTTTAGAAGGAATTGTATTGTAACTATGTGAGAGAATGAATATTGTATTCTGAGAGAGGAGATTGTGAGAGAAATAAGAAGAAGTTACAACAAGTGTGCTGTAGGTTGTATCCCTTCATTTGATGGATAATAATAAAGGAAGGACCTAGAAATTTCTTCGGTGGATGTAGACCAAACTGACTGAACCACGTATATTTGTGTCTTTATTGTATTGTGTATCTTCTGTGTTTTATTTTATTTCTCCGTGATCCTATTTTTCTAACAATACAAAAAGATATTTCACTATCATATCAGACCAATGATGCATCTAAAGGACGAAGAGGTTATGAACTTTACATCTTTCTCAAAATATTATCAAAAATGGATGTCACAATTTAAAACAAGGAAAACTATGAGACATGGTTATACCACCAGGGTTTTATCAATATGCTAATTACTATAGATTTGAGTAGACTTGGCATTAGTTGGGAATAGTTTATGAGAGGACCAGGAAGGATGCCCAGGGATAGGGTTATAGTTATTTTTACTTGGCATAGGTGTGGCGAACAAAATCTACTTGTATCTTATACCTTGACCCTTTCTACATATAATATTGAGAAATCACAGTGTTGTTATGATACAGGGGCTTAGGCACCTGCAGTTCCAAATTCAGAAGAGAGCATGGATATGGAATCACAAGTTAACCTTGCTACATAATTCACACTAGGGAAATATCCAATCTACTCCATCTATTCATATAAGTTTGATGGGTTAGAGGGGTTGTATTCTCCAAGACCCTTGTCTCCAAAGAAACTTAATGACGATTTGGAAGGGGTGTAGTCTCCAAGACCCATGTCTCTCGAGCATTAGGAAGAACAAGTCGATGATGAGTAGGGGAGCTTACATTCTTCCAGGCCTTTGTATCCAAAATAATATGACCAATTCAATGATGAAGGAATTCATGATCCTGAATATTCCTTATAGAAATAAGATCATATGATAGAGAAAAATGAGGAAAGTTAAAGGTAAGTGTCAGATTTCCTCCAAGGAATTTCTTTTCCATATCCCTAATTACCAAGGATTATTAAAGGTTAATAGAAAATTGAGGCTGCAAAATCATAAGTTAAGGAAACAAATTGTAAAGGAATAGGTCTTGGAATCCAATTCAAACCCCCTTGAACACTCTATTAGATTCCATTAACTGTGAAGAGTCATTGGTAGATATGGAAAATTCCTGCTTAGAGGAGTGTATGAAGTTGGTTCATCAAATAATCAACACCATCCTAGATGACATTATAGTGAATATATATGCTTTCATTCAACTCAAATTTGACCTACCTGGATGTTGTGATAAGGATGAGTTATTTTATCTCAGGATTATAAATAAAGAAATCCTTCAAGAAGTGATTGAGAAAATAAAGGAAAGATGAATCTCTATGTACCTATTTTAGGAGTTGAAGCGGAAATAAACATTTAAAGAATGTAAATAAAAATCGATACATGCGCATGGAAACCAAAGGCAATAGGCCCGTGAATTGGCACCAAAAGCATTAACTTGTATGTCCCCATCTCAGTTTTACCCCCTCTTTTTACATGAGAGGTGGAATACTTTTAGGCTTCAACAACTTGTAGTAAGACAACCGCGTGAGATCAATCAACCTCAAGATTTTATCATATGTTTTTCTCTTATGATTCTCCTGATCATATCTTACTATGTGAACTATATTAGTCCAATTTATTATTTCAATACAATTCTTGGTGGAACCCCAATCCTTATGTTGAGGTGATACAACTCCAAGCATTTTCATAATTCATTCTCAGTCATGTTCAGTGGAAGAAGGCTACACAATTTTATGCTAGGATTGAAGGAGATTCTAGGTTGATTATTAGACATGAGTATCCCCTACCATCCATGATAGTAGCTAGTTAATATAGGTTGCTAAAAGAACTTCGAGACTATGTGAGCATTATATATCATCAGATATATTCCATCTTTGATCACCTATAAATTATTAGAGCTCACTCCTTAGAGGCATTGTTGTTTCCCATGACACATGGGAAAAAAATGCTAATTACTTGAGGAACATAATTCTTATGGGTTATCCCTACTTCATCCTAGACCTCAATAGAGCATACTTTTGTGTAAACTCTCTGAGAATACATGGTGTCAGGTGGATTGTACTTATATTTCACTTCCCTCTTCTCTAGTGTCCTACTAGGTTCTACAGGGAAACCATTAGGTGGAAAGAACGATAAATTATGCAATGGATTCAAGTAGATATATATTTTGGGTTTTATGGTCCAGATGAATTCAAGCATCCTAATTTCAATTGGGTATATCTCCACTATGGTGTTATTGAACAAGAATAGAAGGTTGCATGAAGACATGCAACAATTTTGGTTGGAGGAGAAGATGGGATCACAAAATGACATGTTCTTTCCAAATAAAACTATCTCTTTTTCTACCTTTGGAACCTAGTTTTAAACCTTAATGTTTTTCATTATCATCACTTTGCTTTGTGCATCTCACAAGGTAAGAAGGATTACAATTTAAATCGTTTTCTTATTTACATGACTGATTTAGGAAGGTTTATGGAATTACTTTGGATTTCTAGTGATTGCTAAAGGTTGCTTCCAAAATATATGTTATAAATAAATATTTCTAACAAATCCTATAAGATGTGTTCCACACCATACTCCACAGGGTATAAATAGGACTAAAAGACACAAATGGGTTCGAGCAGTTATGGCAACTTGAAAAAGGTTTTGATCAATTAATGACAACATAAAGAATCCAATAATTCATTGCCAATGGAGGCAATGCATTACTCCTATTTGGTGGAATCTATGCATTCAAGTTAAGGAAGTTGTAACCAATTACCAGATCATGCCTAGAAGGATTCATGAATGCACCTCAACATAAATTTTTTACAACAAATTCATTATTCCAATTCTCCACTATGCAAGCATAGTTGCAATGTTCATGATATTCACATGCCTCAAGGTTTTAATAGGAAAACTGTTAAGATTTATTATTGTATGATTTTTTTTTTTAGGAGGATGCAATCATCTTCATATTGTAGCGCTCCAAGCCTTAACTTGTAACTAAAGGAAAACCTCCCTAAGAATATCGGAACATTGTTACTTCTATTTTGAATGCAAATATACCTTCTTGTGTTTTATAAACAAAGTATCCTTGTTGGCCATTGGTTATGGAAGGAAGCAAAGATCATGGAAGAAAAGCGAGAAAGCGAACTTCGCAGAAGACAAAGTGACTAATACTGGGTCGAAGCGAGAAAAAGAGCAGAAAATATGGAGCGAAGCCTGAGAAATCAAGCCGTTGGAAAAGGAGATCGAGAATGACAAGTCAGCAAGGAAGAAGGATCGTGGATAACTCAGCAAGAGGAAAAAACCACCATTATATGCTTTGGAGCACCGCACGAGAAGGAAGGAAAGACAGGCTGGCGAAACCCTGAAAACATGGGTCAAGTTGACCCAGGGTTTTAGACACCTAGGGTTTTGGTATCTAGGGTTTTGACACCTAGGTTTCAACCTAAGGATGTTGGTGAAAGATTGTAATGTATAAATAGAGGTCTAAAGGGCCTGGGTTAGGTTGGTACGATAATGTTGTTATTGTTGTTGTTGGTATTGAGTTGGTTGAGAGAAGAGTATTGTGTGAGAGAGAAGTGCTGAGTACAAGAGCCTTCTGGATTGTAAGATCTTTAGCCGGGTGCGAAGATCAACCCTGCAACTGGGTGCGTAGGGAGGGGAGAGAAACAAAGGAGAAGAGAGAAGATCTGCTAGCTAAGAGCGCAGATAAGAACTATATGCTTTACTTAAATATAATATAGCAAAGTTATGTGGACGTAGCCCTAGAGAGAGGGTGAACCATGTACATCTTGTGTTGTGTGTGACTAGTATTTTATCTCTGTCATTGATATACTGTGATTGCATTGTTGTGTTAGATCTGATAGTAGATGTGCAAAATAGATCTAAGCTGATAAGTGATATATGAACATTGTGCTATTCTTGTGTTAGATCCATTTGATATTCCCTTTGGTTGTAGACATCTTTGTCCTGCAACCCCCTCATAGATTCTTTGGGTGATACTGCATCTGCTTAGTAGGCGCTACCGAAAGGGCTAGTAGCTAGGGCTTGTTGGTGCACTCTTGGAGTTGAACCCTGGGTTTGCCCCTATGCCAACAAATGGTTCTGTTGCCAGGACAAAAATATTCTTTAGGGAATGTCAAGGTGGTTTCCATCAAAGACAGAGATTCAAAAGTGGATAGAGGATCAAGAAAAGGACTTTGCTGAAGCCCAGAACAAGAACCCTAATCTTAGTTCAGAGGACTGGTTGGAGAAATATATTTTTACCGATATACACGAGATCTTCTTTGGTGGAATCCATCAAGAGCTATATGAGTGGCTAGTTAGATTAGCAGATACCCAGTTCGAGATCCGATCTAGACTTCCTGTGGCTTGGACGTTGGAGTTGATCAAGAAGTTCAAGAGAGTTGATAACACCGTATCACGAGCAATAGATCATTGGTTCGATAGTCCCATTGGATGGTACATCACATAGTTTGATGTTGATAGAGTAGAATCGTATAGCCAAGCCAAGAGATATTTTTTCAAGGGACCTCGAGGGAAATGTTTGCATTTTCTGAAGCTAAGAATCAAGATGCTATTGCATGAGAAGAACACATTAAAGATACAATAGATTGGTTAGATCAAGAAAGGCTAATGTTAAAAAATGTGGACAACGATAGTGACACAAAAGCTCGACATACGCGCAATGGGAGAGTATTCAGAGAAGTTCATCTTGCGAACCTATTTAAACAGAACTATGGGGAGGAAGGTTTCTACAATGGAGAAGAAGCAGAACTGATAGACGAAGAACATTTAGAACCCGCTAGGGAAGAGGAAGGAAAAGCTGAAGAGCTTCATCGAGGAGAACCTGAAACCTTAGAAACTGCGCAGACCATCGAAGTAAGTAATTTTATCCTTCCTGTTGATTCAGTATTAAGAAACCAGAGTAATCCTAGTCACCAGAGTGTTCAGATCACTGCCAATAGTAGTCCACCACATATTCAATCAGGAACCCTAGGAAGATCTATGTCAGATGAGATGAGACTCCTTATCTTTAGGGGAGATGGATCTGAAGATCCTGATCAACACTGGTTCCTATGTGAAGCCATATGGAACATTAAAAATGTCACAGATGAAGCTGTCAAAAGAACTCAGTTCAGTACAACTCTCAGAGATCACACACTGAGTTGGTACATGAAACTTGTCCAAGGAATTGCACAACCTAAGCCATTGAATTAGATCAAGAATGCACTGATTGTAGAATTCAAGAAACCTAAGTCATAATCCCAATGCATCACAGAGCTGAAAGAGATCAAGAAAAAGGTGGCTGAACCTGTTTGGGAGTTCGATCAGAGATTCAAGACCTTAACAGGCCGATTGACTTTTTAGATCCCAGACGAACAGAACAAGGAATGGTTCATTGCTGCCCTTCTACCACACATTAGAGTTCCCTTGATGCAACAAAAGATTGCTTTGCAGGCTGAGGCATTAGAGATCACCATGAAGCTAGAATCAACCCCTATGGGAGAATCCAACTAAGGTATGAGTCAGATCATGAGTCAACTAACTAGTTTGTCTCTGCAGGTCAAAGATATGAAGAAAGACAAGGGAAAAGATAAAAGAGAAGACATCTGGTCTGTCATATGTAGATCAGAAAGACATGACAAGGAACATTGCCCTCTATTCAATGAATACTTGGCTTCTGTAGCCCGGAGCCCCTTGAAGCAAGTCACCTTACCCTGGTGCGAGGCATGCAGAAACAAACATCATACTGGTGAGTGCTATTATATGAAAAAGTATGTTCAGACACATACAAATTTGTACTATACATTCTGTAAGTCCATAGGACATGATGATAGGGATTGTAGGGCTTATGATCTCATGCATGAAAGGTCAAGAGACATATATAAGATTCAAGGTGAAGTACAACAAGAAGGAAGCACTACTCAATACAACTCTCCAGGATGAGGAAACTTCAACCCTCGTGGTGGATTCAAAGGAGGAGGACAAGGAGGAGGAATGAGTTGAGGCCAAGGACAGATCATCTGTTATAACTGCACATAGTCAGGACACCTTGCAAGGGATTGTCAGAACCCTTGTACCACTTGCAACTACTGCAACTTGTTTGACCATGTTATAGAAGGTTGTCCTGTGCTGCTAGCTAAGCTTCAGGAAAGACAAGGACCTCAGCAGAACCTGCAAGTGAAACTGATCTATGATGAACCTCGTGGAGAATACCCTAGAGTCGCTGTTATAACTAGAGGAGGTATTGTTACAGGAGAATAAATACTGACCCACGGGAAGACTACAGAAGATTTAGGAATCAAGAAAGCTGCAGATAAAACCTAAACTTTTGATGCAAAGAAAGAAGGACAAATGTTTGAGGAAGCAAGAATAGAGTTCAGAGGAGACCAAGGCTCTTCATCGAAGAAAAAACTAGAAGTAAGAGAGTATGGAATGCCTCATGCATTTGATCAGTCTGCTTCGCCAAGAGAAGGAAAAGAGGTAAGCAAGCTCATGGAATTTTTACATACTTGTATTAAGTTGATTCAAGATGAAAGCGTTGTACAAGAATTACAAAATTTAATCAGACAATATGAGCAAGGAAAGATATATCCCTTACTGAATAGGGAAGTACACCAAATCGGTAAGAAGAGAAGGAAAAATAAGGAATTACATTTGAATTCTCAAATAGGAGAATATGAGATAGACTATGTGGTCCTTGACTTAGGGTCGGAGGTCAATGTCATGATGAAGCAAACCTGGGCACAGATGGGAAAACTAAAGTTGATATATTCCCCTATCAGGCTTAGGATGGCTAACCAGCAAGATGTTAGCCCATTTGGACGATTGGAACATGTCTCTATGGACATCGATCGAGTAAGAACATTTGCAGATTTTGAGGTAATTGAAATAGTTGATGACAGTTGCCCTTACCCTGCATTGTTAGGAATTGATTGGGCTTTCAATAATTCCACTGTGGTTGATTTAAAGAAAATACACATGACTTTTGAAAGAGATGGCCTCAGGGTCATAGAACCTTTAGATCCAGATGAAGGTCAGCGATACACAGAGCCCATCAAAGAAGAAGACTGTGCATACGAACTGGAAAACATATACAAACTAACAAACATACAACAAGATTAAATTAATTATACAGCCGATGGGAATCTAAGCTGGCAAAGTGAAAACAAATGCTCATCAAACTCAGAAGAAGCATTGGAGAACTGGCAGAACCAGATGTATGAAGTCTCTACAAGGAGATGTGCTAGATTAACCCGAGAAGTTCACTGGATCGACACAACAGTAAGTAACTTACCCACATTTGATGGTCTGAATCCGTTAGAAGCCTTCCTATTAGACTTTGAAGCAAGTGTACCAACACAACATAGGTTGTTGGCAATGGATGAGGCCTTAAAATCCACACCAGCAAGATGATGGGGGATGCATAAAAGCAATATAACAAACTGGACACAATGTCGTACTTTGATGACAACGAGGTTTTCAACACAACTCGAAAGCTGCGAAGTAATATACACAGGTCGAAGCTGCCCAAAGGACCATGTGTGAAGAGGCCTGGAGAGACATTACACAAGAACAGTGGGTTCAAAAATTCATTAACATGCTAGATACAAACCCTATTAACTGGTACCTTCAAGTAGAGCTGCGCCTCATCACTACAGATTGGGAAGGTATGACTCAAAATTTTGTAACTACCTTCTTATTTGACAGTCAATATCCATCACTAGATCAAGCATTATAGATTGTGAGACATAAAGTATTCGAGGATGTATCTAGCCTTCCCTTAGAACAGGAAGAGGATGAATGGACTGCGCCTCTCCAGAAACTATAAGGCTGTTACAACATCAATGCCGATGAAGACGATGATCCGAGGAAAGTGAACATCACAGAAACAAAAGGTCAGAGAGATGTGGAAGGACCAAGAGTTGAGCTACCATGCATTGGACAACCGATCAAGATTAAGAAAGTCAATATTGGAACAGAGGAGACATCGAAGCTTTCCAATGTTGGATATTATTGGGATGCTACTACCATTGACAAGATTACCGAGTTGTTGCACGAGTATCAGAACTTTTTTCCAACAAAGTTCACTGATATGAAGGGAATTAAAGGGCCTATGGGTGAGATGAAGATCCCTTTGAAACCAGATGCAAGACCAGTCAAACAAAGAACCCCAAATACAAGGAGAAAGTGAAGATTGATCTTGACAGAATGCTGGAAGAAAGGATTATAGAACTTGTCGAAGAATCAGAGTGGATCAGCCCTATGGTGGTACAAGACAAGAATACATGAGAAATAAGGATATGTGTGGATCTCAGGAAGTTGAACGATGCTTGTTTGCATGACCCCTTCCCTACACCATTCAATGACGAAGTGTTAGATAACATGGGAGGCCAGGAGGTCTATTCTTTTACAGATGGCTTTTCAGGATACCATCATATCCGGATTGCCAAGGAGGACCGCCATAAGACCACATTTTCCACAGAATGGGGATCCTACCAATATACAATGATGCCATTTGGATTGAAGAATGCACCAACCATCTTTTCCAGGGTGGTGGTCAAAGCATTCAAAGAATTTTTGCATAAATTTATAGAAGCATATTTTGATGACTGGACTGTGTTTAGTTTGTTGAAAAATCATATTGAATGTCTAAGGCTAATGTTGGATAAATGCAGGCAATGTCAAATTGCTTTGAATCTGAAGAAGTGCATCTTCTTCTCACCATTTGGAGTACTATTAGGTCATATTGTATGCAAGCAGTGATTGCTGGTTGATCCATCTAAAATTGCCATTATAGTTGATCTACCCCCTCCTACGTCAGTCAAACAACTACGCACTACATTGGGACATACTGGCTATTACAGGAAGTTCATCAAGGGATATGCTCAGATTACAACACCCATGGAGAAGATTTTGAAGAAGGATTGTCAGTTTAATTGTACAATAGAATGTCAGCAGAGCTTCGACACAGTGAAACAAAAAATGGTTACTGCGCCCATTCTGGTTTACAACCAGGAACAAGAGAGACATTGGAGCTGAAGTACCTAGTCAACAAGATAGTGTTATGGGGGTGAATATGCATATCGCTTCTGTTGTTTCAAGAATATGATTTTGAGATCATAGTAAAGCTAGGGAGAATGAAAAAAGGTCCTGACCACTTGTCAGGGTTGGAACATGGTGAAGAACCAACCAGTTTAGAGGATGCACTACTGGATGCACAACTACTAGCCATTAGAAATATCAATGGCCACTTCATAGAGATAGTGTAGTTCCTATCAATAGGAATGGCACCTAGTGAGTATAAAATTGCTCAGAAGAAACAGTTAGTGGTGCGCACTGTAGATTTCTCACTTATAGTTGGACATCTATACAAGATGGGACCAGATGAGATACTGCGAAGGTGTGTTATGGAGGCAGAATGACCGTTGATCCTCGCAGAAGCTCATGAAGGCATCACAGGAGGACATTATGCAGGGAAAGCAACTATGCAGAAGGTTCTTAGAGCTGGCCTTTGGTGGCCTACCTTACATAGAGATGCCAAATACTATTCCAGAGCCTGCAACATATGCTAGAGGGTTGGGAAACCATATAGAAGAGATGAAATTCCATTAGCTCCAGAACTGACCCTACAAGCATTCGAAAAATGGGCCATTGACTTCTTTGGACCTATAAACCCACCAGGAAAGCGCACAGGAGCAAGGTACATAATTAAAGAAACAAAGTACTTGACCAGATGGGCTGAAGTAAGAGCAGTTAAGGAGTGTAGTGCAACTACATCTGAGTGCTTCATATTTGATGACATCATCACTAGGTTTTTATGCCCAAATATCCTTATGAGTGATAAAGGTACACATTTCATAAATAAGATAGTTGAAGCCCTGATTGAAGACTTTGCAATCCACCATCAGAAGAGCACACCATACCATCCAAAAGCAAATGGGACAGTTAAAGCATTCAACAAGATTTTGGAAACAACACTAACCAAGATTTGCTGTGTGAACAAAGATGATTAGGATTTAAGAGTACTAACAATGTTATGGGCCTATATAACCACTTGCAAGAAGCTAACAATGCAAACCCCTTTTAAGTTGGTATATGGTCTTGAAGCTGTTGTTCCAATGGAATATTTGATACCAAACCTAAGAATTGCTACCTTTACAAATATGGATGACACTGGATCTATTCAAGAGAGGCTTGTGCAGTTGGTTGAACTTGAGGAAGATAGATTCACTGCTGGATTCCATCAACAGGTTAAAAAAAAAAGAGAAAAGGCCTATCATGACAGGCACATCAAGAAGAAGGCATTTAGACAAGGAGAGCTAGTGTTGGTCTATGACAACAAGTTCATAAAACATCCTGGAAAATTCAAAATGCATTGGCTCAGACCATATGATATTGCCTATGTCATAAAAGGAGGAGCTGCGCAACTGAAGACGTTAAAGAGAGAATGGAAGGAAGGATTAGTGAATGGGAGTCGGATGAAGTTGTACTATGAAAACTAACTGCCCCGCAACTCTCAGTAAAAGCATGAAGAAAAGAGTCTAGGTACTAGGTGTAGTTTAAACTGGGTACCAGACATAGAAAAGACAGTCTGCACAGGGAAGAAGAGAAAGCATAAAGAAGAAAGAAAAGGCTGCACTGCGCAGTCCGAAGTCAAAATAAAATAGAAAGCTCAAATCTGAAGTGCCTCGGGACGAGTCATAAGTGAGTGTTGGGGGCTCGTTGGGCCTTGGTTATGGAAGGAAGCGAAGATCAAGGAAGAAAATAGAGAAAGTGAACTTCACGGAAGACACAGTGACTGATACTGGGTCAAAGTGAGCAAAAGAGAAGAAAAGATGGAGCGAAGCCTAAGAAAGCAAGCGATTGGAAAAGGAGATCGAGATTGACAAGTCAGCAAGGGAGAAGGATTGTGGACAACTCAACAAGAGGAAAAATCCACCATTAGATGCTTTGGAGCACCGTGTGAGAAGGAAGGAAAGATAGGCTGGCGAAGCCTTGAAAACACGGGTCAAGTTGACCTACAGTTTTAGACACCTAGGGTTTTGACACCTAAGTTTTGACCTAAGGATGTCGGTGAGTGATTGTAATGTATAAATAGAGGTCTAAAGGGCCTGGGTTGGGTTGTTACTTTGGGTCAGTAATTTGGGTTGGTATGATAATGTTATTATTGTTGTTGTTGGTATTGAGTTGGTTGAGAGAAGAGTATTGTGTGAGAGAGAAGTGCTGAGTACAAGAGCCTTCTGGATTGTAAGATCTTCAACTGGGTGCGAAGATCAAACCTGCAACTGGGTGCGCAAGGAGGGGAGAGAAACAAAGGAGAAGAGAGAAGATATTCTAGCTAAGAGCACAGATAAGAACTATATGCTTTACTTAAATATAATATAACACAGTTTTGTGGATGTAGACCTAGATAGAGGGTGAACCACGTACATCTTGTGTTGTGTGTGACTGGTATTTTATCTCTATCATTGATATACTGTGATTGCATTGTTGTTAGATATGATAGCAGATGTGAAGAATATATCTAAGCTGATAAGTGATATATGAGCATTGTGCTATTCTTGTGTTAGAGCCACTTGATATTCCCTTTGGTTGTAGACATCTCTGTCCTGCAACCGCCTCATAGCTGCTTCGGGTGAGACTGCATCTGCTTCGCAGGTGCTGCTGAAAGGGCCAGTAGCTAGGGCTTGTTGGTGCACTCTTGGAGATGAACCCTGGGTCTTCCCTTGTGCCAACAATCCCCATTTTAATGGAGGTGATAGATGTTATTGGAATTGCAATATTTTTTCTCCAGTTAAAATACGAGTAATTGATGTTGTTTTCCTATGTATGATGACTCTATAGTGCGCATGGTGATTTTGTAGCAAGGCATACATGCAAAATACTGGAGGGGGACCACTATGAGGTGAGGAATTGTGTATGCTGTGTGTATATATGTTGTATATGTATCTTGTAGTTTTAACTATGTCATGTTTTTTTTTTGTGTTAATTTGTTTCCTAGAAATTATATACTTTGTTTCTTGTAGAATGCTTTGCTACAGATATAGGTTATTTAGATATACAATTAGAAATCACTTATGGTGATGGTCTAATAGAAGATAAATATAATTGTTATTATAGGACTAGGTCACTCATGATATCACTCTGAGAAGAGACATAAATTGTGCATGAAACCATACTGTTAGGATTTATTTAAATGTTTAAATTGTAGAATAATAAATTTATGTTTTCAAGATTTACAATTTTGGTTTGTTATCTCAATTTTACATTAGAGTGGATGTATTTCTTTTAATTCATTTGCATAGAATAAATACATTTTCTTTTCCATAGGATCTAGAAGTTTATAAGAATACAATTTTTACTCATTCAATACAAGAACCTTGTTAAGTGTATACAACACACGGTGCATCGCAAGATTTATAGAATCCTAGGTTTATAATTAAGTGATCTAGTGTATTGAGTTTACCCTTGACTTTTAGGAAGGTAATTAAAAACAATGTCAACTTCCCATCCTTGATCATGTGGTACTTGTTTTCTCTTCTCATGAATATTTCATCTCTCATACACATTTAGGGTCTTCCAAACACCACTCCACACACGTCAAAGGGTACTACATCCAACTCCACTTCATCAATAAAATATACACTTACAAAAAATTTGATCTTACACTATTTTATGAACTTGATATACACATCCTTGTTTACCCACCCTAATGGATATGGGCTAGGATGATCATGAAACTTCAGCCCAATATTGCTGACTAGATTGGATGTTATGAGATTGGCCTATGAACCCGAATCGAATAGAACATATACCTTTGTATTCTTTACTTGGATCTTAATGTGGAAGAGTTTTTTCATCTCCTTCTCTTCCTTATGATGAAGGCTACTCAGATTCACCTCCTGCATTGAAGTGCAAACAATATTATAATATACATATGATATTCTCTCTACATGATTGCGTGAATACATGGCCATAAGGTTCTTCGTCTTGGAATCCTTCTTACAGTTCTTATGGTTCAACTCTGGATGTAGTTTCCAACACTTATGGTTCAGTATGACCATCGATATTGTAATGGTTACAATGGTTACTTAGATCCTTGCACTGATGTGCATAGGTCATCATCTTCTTGTCTTTCCCTTTCCACTTCTTCTTCCCCTCCTTGGAAGCATCTCGATGATCTTTGTGTTTGGAACCACTTGGTTGTCCTTTCTTATGGCCTATATTCTTTTATATACTGTGCTTGCACACATGCCTCGTCAATTTTCCTAGTCTTGAACATAATCGATTTCTTTCACAAATGATCGTGTAGACCCCCTAGATACTTGAGGAGTACATATGGGTTCTTGGGAGTGTTAGTAACAATTGTGGTATCGGGATTTTAAAGGGTAAGAAGGCCGAGACCTTTCGAGTCTCGAAAGACCGATGGGATCCTAGCCATTGATCTTGGCAGGACGCGTGTCAGACATCAGAAGGAGAGTCGGGATTTCAGTCCATTGGAGGATCGAAGTTTCTGAAGGCAGGGAACTATTACATGAGTGAATCGCGATGCATGATTGCCCGACTGAATCAGAGCCGTCCGTTAGCTGTGGCACGTGGCGAGAGATCCTGCAGAGTCAGGGATCGGGGATATGAAAGTCCCATGCACATGACAGCAGGAATCGCGATATCCCGATACCCGATTTCCCGACGTAGCTATGAATCATAGTGGAGGACAGGTGTCGGAAGGACAATCCGTGTAGGAAGGCAGCACCAAGTGGCATCAGCACATCGCAAACTCGGATGTTCGTGAGTTTGAGCGGCAAAGATTTGCACGTAGAGTTGTGAGGTCACGAGAAGCGATGTCCTGGCAATCGCCGGATTAGTGTGTGGGACCGAAGGAGCAAATGTAATACAGGTGGCAGGCTGTCGCGAGTCTCAAGGACTTGTGCATCGAGACATCAAAAGCGCCAAAGCCCCAACAGAGATTAAGCTCCAGTCATAAAGAGGTGGTCATATGGGCCATATAATAGCCAGGAGGGCTAACCCATAGGAGGAGGAGCTCATCGCACATCGAGATATCGGGGATCCCGGAGGTGAAGAGTTCACGCATTGCAAACTTGCGAATCCCGAATTCCCAAAAAGCCCGAAGCCTCATCGCATTACCTCCGCCATCTGTCCCTTGCCGCCACGTCTTCTCCCCGTGTCGTGCCAACCACAGTTTTTTCGGCCCCTGTGTTCCTCCACCTGGCTCGTACACTTCAAAACCCATGGATTCTGCCACTTGTGCTCGCCCTATCATTTTTCCCTTGCTTGGTCACCATCCGTTCGTCACTTTGTGTCAAGCCTCCCAATCATCACGAAGGTCTCCATGTCCTGTAGGTGCATAATCAACCTGGACCTTTCCGAGCCCAATGAAGCAGTTATTACAACAGTTGATGGTGGTTGGACATCTTTTCCACCATAAATGGAAAATCCAGAGATGACTGTAAGCTGGTCATTTCATTCTCAGGCCCTTGGGAACACGATTGCATCTGACTAAAGTCCACGAGCGTCCAGGGACTGCAGGCGTAGTAAATGTGAAGATGTAATGTCTTCAATGCAATGTCTCGATTTAGCTTCCAGTATTTTTGTTCCAAGTATTTGTAGGCATTTTGGCCTGTAAGCATCGATGGTTGAGCAGAGCTCCCGGGTTGTAAAGTTTTAATGAAGCATTGTTGTTCTGGATATATATGAACTTTGGAGACTTCTTGCCTTATGAATGCCAATTTCTTTCACGTCTTCGTTTTAACTGTGTTAGAGCAGCTCGGAATTGCAGGATCCAGTCGAGCTGTAGCTATTATAGGATGATGTTGTAATTGATCGCTGTAATAGTTACGGAGCCTCTAGTCAGTTCCTGTTATTTCTTTGACGCTGAATGACTTGGAATTGAAGGATCCATTCAAGTCTTTATTCAATTTCTCGAAACCCTGAAACTAGGAGGATCCCGCTTTCAGAGTTTTTCCCCTACAAACCACTACAAGCCTGTTGCCCAGAGCTGTTTGTTCATCTTTTCCTAAGTCTTCCACCTGCTCATCTTTAAATCAACCCACTGGCTGAAGTTAGGATTCCAGACCTCCTCTGTTCTTTATGTACCAAACTCAGTCCCTGAGTTAGAGTGATACCTCCTAGAGCCATTATCTCCATCTGATCACCCTTTATAAACAAATCATGACATAAGACTGATGGGCGTTGGGCTCTGCTCCTGCAAGCAATCCAGGAGTGACTTCTGACACTAACAGGGAGAGATACCCAATATGATATAAATCTTTCCAAATTCAGTGGTGTACTCTTGCACACTTTTCTCTTTCCTTTTCCTGAAGTAATTCCAATGGATCCATTGGTCCTCTACAAACCCAATAGGGTAGAATTGGGACTTAATGAGGGTTTTGAAATCCTCCCACTTATTTATTGGTGGATCACCCTCTATCCTAAGTGTCTCCATGTGGTTTTCCCACCAGGTTAATGCATGGCCCTATAATTTCAGTTGAACAAATGAAATATTCTACTCCTCATCTATATTGTGAAAACTGAATAGACCTCTAATTGATGCAACCAATGATTTAACTTTACTACATCGATCTGACCTTGGTTGGCTTGATATCTTGTTTTGCTTCCATTTTAAATAAAGACTATGAAGGGGCAATGGTACTGGAATTTGGATGCTCTTTCTCGATCTCTTTCCTCGAATCCTTTTTTTGGTCTTCATTATCTCTCAGTTTTCCCTCTAATACGATCTCTGAGTTAGATCCTCCAACCTCCCTGAATGGTTTGAGCTTGTTTTCTAGAGTCTCCATGAGGAGGGTCATATTATGAGAGATATCAATGACTTGCTCTTCCAACCTCACAAATATCTCTTTTGCTGGATCTTGAATGGGGTTGTGAATAGAATCATCCACATGGATAAGGTTCTATGACTTTCTTCTTAATCCAATTATTGTATCCTGCAACTTCCCACAAATACTCCAAAGAAACCTTCTCTGATACCAATATGATCTGTAAATTGCCAGGGATATTCGATTGGAACATTTCATCACAACATATCTTATAATATGATGAATAATTATTATGCATGTTTATTTTTCTTATATCTCAAAATTGTTATCTCTATCTTATTTCTCTATTTTTATAGAAAATAATTGAAATATGAAAAATAAAAGAACATGTAAATGAAAAACATCATCCATACAAGTAAACACAATATTTACCCTATGAAATGAAATATAGGATAAAACCTAGCTCGAAGGTGAGGCCTAAGCTCTACTCTCTTTGCTTCAATTATCAAAATGAAAATACAATGGAATGGAAACTCACTATGGATTTTCTTATGAGACTATGTCCTGAAAGGCTGCTAAATAATATTCCTTCTCCTCTATTATGCTCTCAAAATACCACTCTTATATCTTTTTCTCAACTATGGAACAAGTACATGGATAAATAATGGAACCCCTTCTCCTCTTAGCAGCCCGGTATTTAAAATATCCCAATAGCCATCTAGGGTCAAGTAAAATGCTAAATAATGGAGCCCCTTCTCCTCTTACTGGCCTAGTATTTAACATAGCCTAATATCCATCTAGAGCTAGGGTTTTGACTTCCTTAACCCTCAATTAGTCATAAAGTTTGGAACTTCTATAATATTCTTGAAAATACACACATGGCTATCCCCACATGTTTGAGTAATGGGGGCTAATGTGGCATCCACTTGTACCATTGTGGTAAACTTGCATGAGGCACAAATTTCAGATACTATCTCCAATTGAGGATATTCTTGCAGCATTGGAAAGGTTTCAATGTGTAGAAAATTGTTAGAGGATCTTTGGAGAGTTTTTTTTTTACCAAAAAATGTCGTTTATGTTGGAAAATTTATTGATGTTAACCCTAGGGGAAGTCCAGAAGCCCCTAGAAGTGATAGGTTCATTTGAAGGAGTCTCTAAAGTGGTACCCTTATGGAATAAATTTAAGCATGGCCCTCATGGGAAGAATCTTTCAAGAAGTCTACAAGAATCCTTGGAAATATGGTTAAGTGGTTAAAAATCCCCAGAGGTGTGGTCACCATTGATTGATAGATCTCGTCAAGCCGTCTCCAATAGTAGGTGACACGCCACATGGTTCCTCAAGATTGAGAAGTTATGCCCTATTAAATATGAAGCCCCAAAGTATGGTCAAGAAGCCCTGGATCTAAGGTCAAGAAGTTATAAGTTGGCCCTAAAGTTAAGTAAAGGAGAAAAAGTTGTTTCAAACAAGAAGTTACAAGTCTGCTCAAGGTCAAGTAAAGAAGGTGCTTGGAAGGGTATAAATACACATTAAAAACCTCTCATTTTCATTATTCAAGTTTGTGATCTCTTAGAAAAAACTTGGTAGTGAATTTTAGGGGGAATATGAAGTGAAGAAGCGATAAATTCCAAGGGAAGATGAAGTCTTGTGATGATGTGTTCTAAGGTACATTTTTTTAATGGTCATCTTACCATTTTAACTATAACTTTTTTTATAGAATGATTCAGATAGAGAAAATTGGAGGCTGATAAGAAGATATATCAAGGTGTTTGTGGTACACATTTTATCTTCTGGGTCGTTTTATTTTTGGAGATAAACTCTGGAAGATAGGGTTTTTGACTAGTCCTGTAACTAGTATCAAACAAGTGTTCCAGGTAAAACAATCATAGCTTCTTAATAAAGGATCCAAATTATGCGAGACCAATTGAATTGGAAAGAGTATGGTCTATAGTATTTTTTTTGTGAGTTTCATAATCAGATATCAAATATTGAGCTCATGGCATGCTGTACAAGTTCTCTCTCCAGAATAGGCCATAATTCAGGAAGGTCTACCATTTTCTCTATAAATCCTTTTTTAGGGACGATTCAAGGAGAAAAGCTTAGAGGAATTTCAGAGAAGATATCAAAGAATATTGGGTACAATTTTTAGACCTTGATTCATTACAGATACCGAGTTATACTTGTTGAAAGTTAGTGTTTATGACTAATCCAAAAATTAGTCCCAAACATGTGTTCAAGATAAAGAAGTGATGGGTTTTATATGTGGACCCATGTGGACCTAGGATATTTATGTGGACCTTTTTTCTAAGTGGACCCAGGTTGATGATGTTTATATATCAGTTATGGTGTATTCAAATTTGATGATGATGATATATCAGTTGTGGTGGATCTAGTTTTTGATGATGATGATGTATCAGTTATGGTGTATCTAGTTTTGATGATGTTGATGTATCATTTATGGTCGATCTAGTTTTCATGATGATGATGTATCAATATCAGTGACAACAATAGTGACATGTTGATGAAAAGATGTATCGGTATCAATGACAATATCAGTGACCTGTTGAGTCTGGTTTTGATGATGTTGATGTATCAATATCAATGACAATTATAATGACAGGTTGAGTTTGGTTTTGATGATGATGATATATCAGTGAAAAAATTAGTGTCAGGTTGAGTCTCATGCTTATATTCTAGGGAGGAAAGAAGGATAAAGGAAAGGGGGTCGGAGCCTCCTTCTAGTTGGACTTGGAGAATATAGGGAGTCATAACTTCCTTTAGGTCGGAGCTTCCTTCCAATTGGAGTTGGAGAATTCAGGGAGTTGGAAAATTTAGGGAGTTGTAGCTTCCTTCAAGTTGGATCCTATAAACAAGGGGGTTGTAGCATCCTTCTATTTGGAGCTAGAGAATTTAGGGAGTTGTACCATCCTTCAGGTTGGAGCTTGTAAAAATAGGGGGTTGGAGCCTCCTTTTAGTTGGTGATGGAGAATATTGAAAGTTGGTGCTTCCTGTGAATGTAATATTGAAGATATATATTAAACATAATTCCTTGGTTTTGTCCCATTTAGGTTTCCACGTAAAATTCATGTGTACTGTGCATATGTAGTTATATGTTGATGATACCTTGAATTCAATAATAACTGATAAATTGTTGATAACTTAATGATTACAGGTTGTGATTAAAATGGTAAAAAGTGCTTAATACCGATTCACTCCCCCCTCTCAATATTGGTTAATATTACAACAATTGGAATCATAGTAGGTCCTTTAGAAACAATCTAACCACTGGAAGGTAGATCATGGAGTGCACAGATAATGGAATTCCAGTGTTTGATGGTCATAACTATGCCTTCTCGAATAAAAAAATGTAACACACCCGACCCCTAAGTACCCTTTCTAGGGATGGGGAATAAAAATTTTGCTTACTTTAATCATCTTGAATTCTCTTTCCAAGGTCTCCATCCTCTTCTACTCATTTGTAGCTTTCTAACGACTGCTACCAGGCTCAAATCCGATATCTAGATTGCAAGTTATGGTCTTCCAAAGCTCTTTGGTCGTCATCAGTCAAAGGCCACGCGGTGCCCACATGGGTCCATATCATTTGTACCATCTCCAAGTTCCTACATCCACGGTGGAAGTCCATCCTGTTATCTCCTCAAATAACACAGTCAATTTTTTTTATTTTAGGTGATAGGAAGTCATTGAAAAA